>JAGJTL010004223.1:2215248-2227582 GCA_022063505.1 Calosoma granatense
AATTTTTCAACATTATTTACAGTTTTTCTTTTGTTTGTTTGTTTGGTTGTTGTTGTTGTTGTGTTGGGTTCAGAGCATTCATTACTTGTATTTTAAAAAAATGTCCATTCATATATTTACATCAGTGTTAAACAAAACAAATCTTTTACTTATATGATCCCAAGGTCACTATCACTTACTTAATTTAAACAGTATGTACCATTCTATGTAATCAGTCATCAATCGAATCATTGAAATCAACTGTACAACGTACACCTAGTCAGTTTTATAAATATATATATGTCTAGTGTCGCAAATATCAATACTCCATATTCAATGATTCAACAATCACTGAATATGACATTACTGATATATATATATATATATATGTGCGATGTAGTGTGTGTTGTTGTCAGTCAGATTCAATGATTACTAAATATTTAGTTACTCCGCGTGTCTCTGAACCTGTATTATATATATAAAACAATTACATTCTCCTTTGTCCATTGTCACTGACTCCGAAAATACAAACAGACAAAAAGAGAGACAGAATGTAATTAATAAATTATGAGAAGAACAAATGATGAGGGCGCGAGATGCGGTTATAAAATAATAATAACTTTATCATCAGATTTGTGGGGTTAGTAAAGTTATAATAATAAAAAATCACTATGAAAATTTCATATTGCAACTAATGTAAACTAATCATCTTAATGAATAATAATAATATATTATAATTATTAAAATGTGCAGTAGCGGCGACCAATTGTTGATATAATGCTGTTTATTCATTCGCCCCTCCGTGTATGTAATCACGAACATACACAGGAAACTGTTATCGGACTAATCTAAATTACAAACAAACAATCTTTGCCACGAATTAGGCCAGCTATTTACAGTCATTGCCCAATGAATCATTCAATATTTTATATGAAATTTGAGAAATAATTCGTTTCAGTACATGTCAGATTCGGTACGGACGTTGAACCGGATACAGAACAAGAAGAACAGCATTATAGCAATGTTGGTCGAGTAAGTCTGGATATCACAATGTGTATTATACGGGTCTCGAGGTACATTTATCATTCACAGTATCTTCATCATCAAATATTATGTATAAATATACCGAATGTTTGTAAACTGACGCATCCATCTTGCTTCTTGACTCTCATTCTTATAATTATACGACCAACATTATTAGTTATGTATAAAGAGATACGTCAGTATACAAACACCCAGTAATTCTGTTGTACATATTCTTATTACTATTATTCTTACAAAGTACGACATGTTCGGTTATGAACCCGCTACTGCGTCTGCGCAAAACCACGCTCAAATACTATAGACATTATCACTGGTCTAATCAATCAATCAATCATATGCGAGAACTTATCATACATATACCTCCACAGTCTTCTTCGCTCATATTTTAAACATACTTGAATGTATATAATATATATTCATTTGTTTATTATAAAAACCTTTTTATTCTTTAATAATATACACTTGTTATATTGATTCGGTTGTCACATGGAATTCTGATTGGAATTATTTCAACAAAACGACGTTTAATTTGTTTTTTGTCAATTTGTACCCATTTAGAATATACATATACATATATAGTTATGCCTGAAGATTCGAGTTTCGATTAATATACACCTATCCTCTCTTAATATATAAATAAAATCTTTAAGAGAAGACGATGTTTTGTATTGCAGTGTCCTTGTATCAAAGATACACTGCATACAATGTGATATATGTATAATATAATTAAAAATAACTTAGATTATAATAATTGCAAGCAGAATTTCAAACAACAACCAATGCTACAACGCACTCACACTTTATACACGCACAATTTAAAAAAAGTCTTTTCAATTTGTTAAAAGTCCTCACTACCAAATATATGTATACATATAGATGACTCCACTAGTTGATTCCTTCATAGATGTATGTATGTACGTACGTACATAACCTTGCTATATTCAAAACACTAATTTATCTTCCGTTACAGACGATTTATTTATTAGTTTAGTGTGAACATTGTTTTTATGTTAATGTTTACCCACTTTCGCTTGTATTTGGATCAAAAGATAGAAAATAAGAGCGCACGTGTGTACGTATGTATGCAGTGCGTTTTCTCAATGGAAAAACAAGATGGCGGCTGTGTAAAATCCGGTATGAATCACCAGATAAAGAAGACTGAAGAAAAAGCACTGTATACATATGCACATACATCTCTACGTTAGTTAGTAATACATATTGTTTTTCCAATTATTTGACAGAACACCGAATGGTAGATTGTGCATTTACGTATCGCTATTTAACTTTATAAATAATTTGTTATTTTTTAACAACATACGGCAGTTGTTCGTGGCAGAAACGTTACAAATGTGTATTCGTGTTGTCTACAGATACAATTTAGAGTTATCCAATCTGCTTTTAGCTATGTTGTATGTTATTAAAAATGGCGACAACGGTTATTTCGCGAAATGAAATCTATGCAAAATATAGATTCTAAGAAAATGATTCGCTACGGACAGAGCAATGAGCTAAAATGATGATTTTGTTAAAACAGAAGTGATTCATTATTCGATAGGAAAGTAACAAATCGCGAAATTTTGTAAAATTGATCATGAAATAATGAAGTTAAACAACAATGATGTTTGTGTTCCTGTTTTAGTAGCAATAATTGCAAAATAACAACATGAATTTAATAATTTCAACTACTGTAACATCTGATTGGTTTGGGCAAACAGTATTCTTATTTACTTACGAATATCTTTAATATTTGTTTACGCCAGATATTTCCTTGTTACAACTGGTAATAGTAACAGTGTTATGATGAATAACAATAGCACATATGTTACTAATGTGTTGTGTGTGGGTGTTTGTTAATTTTTTCGTTATCAAAGATGGTTTCGTTCAGAACACAATGTTCTGACGATGGTAAATATTGAACAATGTCCCTTTCTCTCGTATTAGACTGCAGTTGTTTCCAAAATCGTCTTACTGAATGATCCTCTCTCTGCTGTTGAACTGCTAGGTGTCTTGATTGTTATAAGGACAAATATTTATTTACACAACTATTAAGAACGTCGGTCGGTCGGTTGCGTATATGACACCTCGTCAATATATCAAATCACAATATTTATTACAAATATGTCTGACTGTGTGTGCACAAAAATAATGCTCTCGACGTTTGATGACAAGAACTCTGTTTCCTTCTTCCTCTATTGGAAAATGGTAGTTTGTATAGAAGAATATGTAGTCGAGAAGCCTCGTTCACAGTGGGTTTATGTGACGACAACACATCTTGGAGACGGACGTCCCTTGTACGATGACGGCAGGAAAACGACGGCGACGCACTCACCAGCAGAACACAGACAACTCGCCACCGTGATCTCCACTGTTCCTCCAGGCAGTCACAGAACGTGCTTTCAACTGTAAAACAGAACATTACATTCATGTTGTTGTAGTACAGCACACACACATGATTAATTAACATTAGAACGTTACTTTTAATATGAAATATCTGTAGATAAAATGAAATTATATGATCAATAGTCAGATGTATTCTTGTGACAGTTTTAAATCTAACTGAATGAATATTTCACTGAAACCTAACGAAATTAAACAAGACAAGACATGACATTCTTCACACCGACGTTGACAAATAGTGATTCAATTATACGAATTACAATATACATGTATGTATGTAGTTACTACTGGCCAACAAAGCACCGAGCACTGTCATACAAGATCGGTTGTTCTCTGTTCGTATATATCTACATATTCTTCCGAACCGTGACAATGGAAATTCGATTGAATATATAACAAAAGAACGTAACAGGAATACAGTTGCATACGAAATGAGGTAGAACGTCAAATGTCAGTTTTATGTGACACTATGCGAACTGCAAGCGAATGCCTGAAACACATGGACAGCGGGAGAGGCAGAGGCAGAGGCAGGGAGGTGTGTATGTGAGAGGGTACAATGATGCAATGCTCTCATTTTACTCTGATTTCTTGCATTGCGGACAAAGCGAAGTGAGAGAGACGGAGTGTTTAGTCACATGGAGAGAGAAACAGAGAGAAAGAGAGAGAGAGAGAAAGATAGTGAAAATTATGCAAGTATAAGGGAGGAGAGGGAAGCGAGAACAGCGATTTTGAGTATAACAGAGGGTACAGTGAGAAGAATAAAGAATGCGTGGAATGAGAGAGAGAATAAAAAGATATGGACAGAAGGGTGTAGAACACAGTAGATAAAGGGTTAAAGGAATAAAAGCAGCAAGGGTAACACTCAGAGTAACAAGGAGTACAGTGAGGAACAAAGAAAGAGAAAGAGAGTAGAAATAGAAGAACATGTAGTGAGGAAATGGCGTTCGCAGCATTTACGGGAAAATGCAAAACATGATTTCTACCCCACTACCCTGTTCCGCCGCCCATGTTCTGCCCAGTTACTAGCTTCCTGCATTGACAGCAGTTCATTTATGCAAGTTGCACCGCCAGTGGCGACTCGTCACCATATATTCTCATCAAGCAAATTAGAAATAGACATTCATGTTTAACAGGCTTTGTACCTTGTAAACCGTAAGAGATAGTAAATAACTGAATCATTGAATTCTACAAATTTGATTTACTTATATCTTATATTTGAATTGATTTACAAAATATTATTATTTTTAAACTGAAATCACAATGCAAAGAGTAAATCTTAATGAACGTGGATTTGAAACGAAATTTCAATTACAGACCATTGGATCATCAACGATTCTTTGATTAATTTTAAATACAAAGCATCGTATTTAGCTGCAGTAATTGCAAATTGAATTTTTGACACAGAAACAGTAGGCAATCTCTACCACAGTTTAGATATTAGAAGCACAAGTTACTTGCAATGATATCTTTTGAATATAAATACAAAGAGTTAGTGTTGTTTATTTATTCCACGCCATTGCCAAAGTGATAGACAATGAAATATTAATAAACAATCGCACGATAGCATCTATTCTTCGAATTTCACATACCATAGGCTATTAGTCATGATTATAAATATTTATTTCAATATTTGTGCTTTAAAATATAATTTCTGATGTACTACACACACAAAACTAAACTTCGAAATACCAATCCAATTTTTCTCCGCTAAAATTTTCGGCGTCTCATTTGGAAATGTCTGCGCGCACGAATTAACAGTGCAAAAAAACTGCAGGTACCAAAAACGAACACAAAAACAAAATGCAGTGGAATAAAAAAACGAAACGAAACGAAAGAAAAAAAGCGAACGTGTTCGTTCCGGGGTTTCTTGAAACAAAGTCCTGCTCCGGCAATGCGCTCCGGTAGTGCGGTCCGGCGTCAGTAGTCGAGAGGCGACGGTTTGAATGGTGGCTGTCGTGCATGACGAACCTAAACAGGTACACACGGAGCACCCTCGCGGAGTGAGAGGGAGACAGGTACATTATAAAGTATTAATTCCGCGGCAAACTTGTTGAACTGAAAACCCCCAGCGGCTTATTCACACTGGAATATAGATTTTTTTCTCATAACTCGAATCTCAGTACTCCTAGACATCGTCATCATCTCACGACACCGAATTCTACAAGTGCAATAATAGCGTTTCAACTTTTACATTCGACAAAAACGACACGATATACAGAATTATGATCTCTCAATATATTTAGATATATTTATTTAGTAAATACATAAACTGAGAATTGAAGAATAAATATAGTTATATTCTTGAACTCATTAGTCGAATTGGATATGAAGAGCTGTGTGACACCGTATATAAAGGTTTATACAAAGCTAACAGCTTTCGTCATTGGCAGAGAAGGTTCTTAATGGCCGGCACATTAGGAATCGTGCTAAAGTACTTATATTTCCAGCAGACTGTAGAACTCGTCGTCTCAAATGTAAACTGACGCACGTGAAATGACTTGAATTCACAACGTCTAAATACTAGATGCCACTTTAAAACTGCACCAGACAGTAAGCTTTCTTTTGTTCAAGTCCAACAAACTCTAACGAACGAAACTAGACGATGAAAAATACAGTATTCCATTACTCTATGCTCATTGGAATCTTAACAAAGATTACTAGGAAGTACAGGTGATAAACTATGAGGATGCATGTCAAGCATCATGACAGTGCAGTTTGAAATTAATTAAAATCAGTATAATACAGAAGCGGTTCTATTATTAGTTAAGAATGTACTAACCATTAATTTTGCACCCGTTGCTCACAAAAACCATTTGAGGTCCTTTCGTTTTCAAATCACCAACTTTTCAATTTTAGAAAGCAATCAACCGGAAGGATAACACAGATTATCAACTCTTACTATTATTTTCGATTTTATAAGATAGAAGAAAGGAAGTCTTCTTGAAATACTTTCAATATTGCCAGGTGTCTGTAAATAAATAACGCAACACTATTTCTAATGTTGCTGGTGTGTTAAACATTTATAATTCTTTGGCATACAATACGTCATTTGTGAAAAAATACCTGCAGCGAAATTTTTTTTAATGTTCCATCTTTTTACAAAACTTGTGGCACTCGTCATAATTACAAAAATAAATAAAAACCAAACACAGGCGCCATTTTAACTTTTCCTTGTGTTCTTCAGCATCAGACACTTCTGGTTGGTGGGTGGTATAGCACCTCACTCTCTTCCACTCTCTCTGCTTTCTCCTTCATTGTACTCACAGAGAGAGCTGCAGTGCAATGCATTTTTACGAGATCATACTCTCTCTCTCCTTCCCACTTCTCTCCTTCTCTCTCTCGTCTCTGACATCAAGGAGACGTGACTATACACATAAAGATTTCTGATTTTTTCCGCAAACCCTCGTTGCATTTTAACCCTTAAACCTCGACGTTTTTCGGGCGTCCGTCGATGACAACAACTAGGACGACGTCGAGATGCTCCAGACGCCGGGATCTGGCTCTTTGTCCTGCGATGCTTTTTAAATATTTCGAGAGGTCCCGTGCATCGTTCAAGTGTTGAGTGTGGAGGGAAGTGAAGAGAAGAGAGAACGTCCTTTACTGATGCAACGGATAAGTCCGAAAATTATTCCACCTTTTCATCCCTTCATCGCCAAGCCAAGCGATGATGCATTTGCATAAGACGTTGTTAAAAACCTTCCAACATTAGAGCACAAAAATAGCTGACTCTAGCAAAAATCTGAATACTTCCAGAGAGAGCGCGCGTCAGTTCAATCAAAACGATAAATCCCAAGACAACTAATGTTACTTGTACAACAGCAACTAAGTAATTCCAGCACATTTCATAAAATGTCAACCAACATAGTTTTAGATTTGAGAGGCAAACAAGATCTTTAAAATATCGATTTCATCTTCTTGTCGCATAGAAGAATGGATGCATAATGTGCAGGTTTCATGGAGAGAATCCAAGCCTGTCTGTTCTGATGGTTAGAGGAAATGTCTGACAATGGGCACATACTTGAACAGGAGCCTCGCTTAATACACATTATGTAAGAATATATATGTCTGCATGCACATGCATGTGTGTGTGTATGTGCTTTCTAAAGGAGCATTCACAAGAAACAAGAGTCTAACTTTATAACATACGGGGGCTATGTGCTCGTTGTGTTGTAATGACGCCCATATTCTATACTGAATGAAGTTTACATAATGTAAAGGAAGATTCCTGTGTCTACTTGCTAAAAGGAACACTAAAGTAAAAACGCACTAATACTCTCTGTTGTTCTCTAAGCAAGAACAACATGTCTTCGAACCAACATCCTTTGGTTTTCTTGTTGGATATAAAATATTCACCAGTTCTTCAAGGTGCAGAAAATCTTCCGTACTGCACAAACTGTATCATGAAGATCACGCTTATGCTGTTGCTTCTGTATTCAAAATTAATTTCTATTAGCTGGGGATCTGTAGTATAAAAATCAATACTGCAGTGTAAATGTTCTTAGTAAAACTGTTTGGAAATTACATGTAGATTGTAAACGTCTGAAGTGTTCTTAATACTGAAACTAAACTGTAAGCTTTCATGTAGACTGCTGAAAGTGCTCAAAATAATTCCACAAATCCTAAATTCACTTAACAAACACATTCATGTTAATAAAGACAACGAAATTAAACTATCCAACATTGAATATTACCGTTGAGATATTTGCAACAAATGCAGACCATTGAAAGAGAAGTATATTTTTCCCCAAAAACTAGCGAATGACACTATGAAATATCAATTGGACATCTTTTGTGAAGCATCGTTGCCTTTATTATACGAAGTAAACATTTTGCAATGGCGACATTTTAAAATGAAATTGCCAATAACATTTTATTGCCTGGAAGGAGAAACCCTTGCAAATGTTTCCTGACGCTATCCATTCAACGTATCGAATCAAAAATAAAAGCACACACACACACACATACACGTGGATTCTTGGGATGGTAACGAAATAAAATTCAGATTTTATGCACACACGTAAAAACTGCATTGCCAGCGGAAAAATTCAAGGACAATATCTCTTTGTTCTGCAGCCATCAGAAGATCAGAGATAGAGAGAAGTCTTCTACAATCATTTGCTCTGAACGTGAATGGTTTCCGCTGAACGAACAAACTAATGAATTTATATAATACCACAATTATCCAAACTGATGTTACATTTAAGAGTTTCGTGAAATGCGAATGGCGAATTGCATTTCTGCATATGAAATCTACAATAACGCATGTCAAATAAATTGATGAATGACTGGATTTTGTAAAAGTATTTTCATGTATGAATGTAGGATTTTTTAACAGCATAATCCCCTGGATATACTACAGCTACTACTGGATAGACATATTGCAAGCAGTCAGCATGTCACATTGCTATATCTATTACACTTTCATCAATAACACATAAAATACCTGCACACATTTCTTTAATATAATAAAACAAGATAATCCAGCATATTTCATATAACTAGTCGTAAAATAATTAATTAGTAATTCGCTACGTGTTTGACGTCCATTAGCAGAGATAGATTTAATTCCAATGCTGGACAAAATGAAAGAAATCTTTTAAAAGGCAAAGTGCTATGAAGGATATAGTATTTTGCCCTTTTCAAATATATATTCTTTCTATACATGTGCATAAAGGGATGATGCTACCTCTGAACATATTAGTTTTACAGAGCGAATATTGAACAAATGCGCAGGCAAATGAACAGGAAGCTGTATATCCAACTGTGTCGGTCACCTAATGACATCACACACATTCATAGCATCGCCAAACCCAGTGGCGATAAGATATCAGTTTTCTTTACATAATCGCAAACCGAAAATATAGCAAAACATATATTCACCCAATGACCTAGTTATTTAATCATAAACTCTGCACAAATAACTAAATATGTTTCACGAAATGATACAATTTTAAATCTGTTTTCACGAATATTACTAGTCAGATCGTGCTATAATTTTATATTTACTGTAAAGAAATAATCATGCTGTATAAATTTCTACAAGAAATGCTATTGGCAAATCGGTGGCAATAAGGAAATCCATACTCACGCAGTACAAATAGGTTTCATAATATCGTAAAAGTATCGCGTTTAATTGGCAGTATTTACTTAATTAATAGCTTTTAATTTTTATTACTCAACATTGTTCATATGCATATAAGCATATTCAACTCTTTTATATTAATACTTCTTGTAATTGGGAGTCTTGCACAGACAATATATATATTTTTATAATTATAATTCATCATTACAGACAGCCCATGTATTCATTTATTTGAATATAAAGCCAAATATTGTCGTGAGCATAACGTGTAGTTAATCCAGCATATTCGTGAGATATCACGTCCGGAAACAAACTGTATAAAAATGCATTTCACCACTTCCGTTCTATATAAATAACGTTACTTTACTTTGTGCAATATTGTACACCGAACAATATAACCGTTTATATATATGCACCCTGTAAATTATTGGAGTATTTAAGAAATAAACTTATGAATAAACCAGAGGACAGACAAAGCTATAGCTCTCTAAGAAATATAAGGAAGGTACATACATGTACGTTATGACGGATGTATAAGCTAATGATAAACTGATACATTACGTAGAATTCTGCGGTGGCGCGTGGGCGATGACTGTACAAGTCTTCTTATTACCTGTCGTTACAAGTTCAGACGTAGTTACATCCCACATAAGGAAATACAAATACTGCGTTTTGAATCACCGATAACAAGCTTAGCTCTACAGGAAGTATATATTCTCGTCTCGTTTTCAACACACAAAAATATCGACAGAATTCGCGAGTGTGTTAAAAATAAATATATGTGCAACTATACCTGCTGCATCTTCTCAAAGTCGAGGCACGGTCGCTGTACGTGCGTGTGTCGCGTGTGTCTGGAGCGTTTCCTAGGCGACACCTCGTAGTGGATGACCTTTTGTGGTGGACTAAGAGATCTGCCTTTACTCGGTCGTCCGCCTGGTTTCAGTGCTTCTAGCGGAGGTGATGTTCTGAATTGTACCGGTGTGGCCATACTCGCCAGCAGATTGTGCACTTCATCGTCGGACGAGCCCGAGTGCTCCAGAATGATAGAATCCTCTGGATAATGTTTCACCGTGAAAGGACTGCACGGTGACATCACTTCCATCCGCCGGGGCGAGAGGTTTCCATAGTGTGACATGTTCTCTTCATTCTCTGGACTGAAATCCAACGTACGACTATCCGCGCTTATCTGTGACCATTTCCGTTTCTCTGGCAAACAGACGGACGTCGCCCGCAGTGGACATGGTGGACGAAGGTCTCGTGGATTGTTGATCACCTCCAGTTCCTCTTCGGAACTGTGAGGATCGTGTAACGGGTCCGGTGCAGGACTGCCCACGGAGCAACCAGTATCTGCTGGTGAAACACTCGAGCGATCCGACATTACTGGAACAGACAGAAGAAATATTATATAAGCATATGTTAAGAACAGTCTATTAGCTTTTCTATTTGTACCCTTTTATGCCATAAAAGAGCATCGACAATTCTATATGTTCCACATCCACTAGTAACTATGTATATATTGTCATTTCATGAATATTTTCTAGTGAATCGAGAGTGCTAATAGTAGAAGGTAGAGGTTTGGTTAGTGTATTTAAATATCGAGGTGGCTGTGTCGGATCAGTGACAATTTTAACTGAAAATCCATATTAATTAACGGAAACAGGTCAAACGAGCGCCGAACCACCAGCTGCGAACTAAATCCGTTTTCCAAAACATCCTGAATATTTAAAACGAATCACATATATACACAGTACAGTATAGTACTCAGTACTATATATACAAGGTAAATCTGTTTAAATTTACATCCAATCAGTTCAGAATCCTATCATAGGATACAGATTCCATGACAAAATATTAAATAATAGCTCACCAATAAGCCTGGTGTTCATCGAGCCTATAAAATATTGTTTTTGCTTTTAATTCTTTTCATGAAACTTGCTTCGTATTCGTCTCAAATAGTTTCGGAGTTATATTTAATATAAAAAACTATAGTTTTTGCTACTTCTCAAAGAAAATGTCCCTGCTGTGTAGTTTCTTTCAGTAATTATTTTGTTATTTTCAGCAATTACGAAAGCTGAATAACTAACAATGGTTACTTTTCAACAAGAGCGATAGAATTCTATTCAACTATATGTAGAATAACGAAACTAATAAAGATAAATTTCCCCAGATACACTGACATCCAATACGTTGTTTATTCGACAAATGTAACTACATGCTAGAGAATTCTAGAAAGTATATAAATCAGCCAGTTGTAAATTGCAATGTCGGATCTTACAATATTTTCCTCCAATCCGCTGGCGAATAGCTAAATCGCTAGCTAATGCAAAGTACGAATATTCTGCTGTATACGAACGAGTAAAAATGTCCAATGTATAATTTACGAAATGAAAATGCATTTTAACTGTGGAACTTTCGACAAAAATACTACAAAACATTCGTGTTTTTATGGCCTTATCTCGTAAATATCTGCGTGAATAGATAGTAGATTGTTGATTATTGCTTAGGCAATATGTATTTTGCTGCGACTTGTGTAATCTGCTGTCCATATACACAGAGTCTGTGGAAACTGCGCATGTATTGAAATAGATTACCCATTAAATATTAACGTAAAGCAGATATGCGCGCACCAATGACATTAAAGTTAAGGAGACATCATTCTATCCAGATCTATAAAACGAAACATCCTCATCCAAATTTATTTTCTCAATAAGAACTCTATAAATGAAATATCAAATGCGCATTCTAAAATTGTAGTATTAATTACAGATTTATTTTAAAACTGTGGTAAATTAAATTTAGTCATATGTCAAGTTCAATATCATCTGTAAGAAG
>JAGJTL010004223.1:2255529-2266005 GCA_022063505.1 Calosoma granatense
AAATAATATACTGTATAAAAAAAACTATTACTAACAATATTCTTAATTTAGATATTTTAATGAACAACAATGAATTAATCATGTAAATGCTTAATAACATATATTTTCTAACTGATGTTTGTAAGTATGTACGTACATGTTTAATACTTTAATTGTCATTCTGTAAAAATAATTGCACTTGGAGTTTTGTTCACATTTATTTGTTATGATTTATATAATTTATATTTTTTAATATTCTGACGATATATATCTTGTCCTAAGGCAGTGGAATGCTTCGTGTAGCACCTTGTAAACATTAATTCACATTTATTCAAAGTAAATTGTCAACACGCATAACACAATTTAAATAAGAACATTCGTATAATGTCTGTCGCACATCAGAACTAGTTATCACAATATAACAGCTACTTGCATTTGTTTCCGGCGGCTTTCTATCACATTTTAGGAATGTTTAACTGATAAATGAAACAACAATATTATATTATATTATATTAGTCTTATAAAGGCACGTTCACATAGCCGTTTCAAGCGGTTGTGATTTACTCCTACTGCCTTCCGTTAACGGCTGACTCGGCACTTCCGGTTCATCCGGTTCGAAATAATCGAAATTAGTTTCTAAAAGAGCTTCGCTCTTAGCTCGCGTTTTAGGCATCCGTTTCGGAGTCGTTGCAGCGTTGTTTAAATCCGTTTCTAAAATGTCCGCAGACCGTGGCCTTTCCTGGTGATACGGATCTGTGCCGGCTGCCAGGCCCACAGTGTTGTAATCAGGAGGAATGTTCGGTTGGAAGTCAGCTTCGGTTGTCGGCGGAGGTTGTCTTGGCGGGTCGGGTGGTGTAGGCAGATTCATATATGCGGTTGGTTGCATTTGTACTTCTTCCTGAATGTGCGGTGTTTGTGGGATTTTTGCTTTGAGTTCTTGCAAAAAGTTCAACTGAGGTTTTTCCGGTTCATAGTAGCGATTATCGTTCAATTCTCGCTTTAAATCCAAAGTGGAATCTGATATTCCCAAAGTACTGTTTAGTGGTAGTGTGTCAGTGTTGTAATAATCACTGGTCGTGTATGTATCGTCCTGTGCATCATTCGGTGAATGAATAATCGGTTGTTCTTCACTTTCCCGCACACTCTCCGCCCGTGAGGGGAATGTCGAGTTCGTTGCACTGGGAAACGTAGAATTGTCACGGAACCCCTCGTTCTTATACGCCAGCCCAAATGCTGTGCCCGGCATTGTGTATTCGTTCTGTGGTTTCGACACAAAGCTTGTCGGTGCAGGTTGTGGTTTGTGCACAAGCGGATTCTGATAACCGTTGCTCGTGTATCCGGTTGGATTCGGATTGTGCGCTTCGTAAATGTCATACGAATTATTGTCTTCAATGGAAGAATTGTATGCGGATTTCTCCATGCTGTCTATTGATCCATTATTGACCATTTTCTTGTAGTCAGAACCACCTTTCGTCAATGTGTCAGTGGATCTAGTACTCTGAAAAACATATAGATTGACATGAAATCAGTGTGAATCATTCACATGGAATATCAGTTGTACCATTTGTGCTGCTTTTCGTCTGTAGCCCAATTCAGAGAATCCACCCGTCGTTCCAACGGATCTCAATGAGTTCAAACTCTGTCTTATACTATTTCTTCTCTCTAACCGTTGGGCTTGTCGGTATTTCGACTTGGAATACCAGCAGCCAATCACCAGTAGTATCAAAAATATTGCCAATGCGGCCGTGCCAATTACAGCCGTTATCAAAATATCTCCGCGCCATGATAATGGATCGATAATAATTTTCGGATCTGTAAAATTAAATTATCATGGAAGTATGTTGATTAAACTAATTCAAACTGATGTAGATATTTACCGATTTCGCATAAAAATGCACTCTTCTGCATACAATTGTCGATTTCAATGGTTTGATAAGCGAATGTCGTACATTGATTGATACGATCAATGTCTTGTACCCATACTCTTTCCGTGTAGTGATACCACTGTTGCTGACGTCTTAAGAACTGATACAGTTCGTGGTAGTTGCCCAGAATGTAAGGTACAGATGCATTATCAGACTAAACAATATAAGAACAATAATTACAGATGTATATAGTATGATATGGAATTAAATATAGTGTATTTACTTACACGACAAAACTGTCTGGCTTCCTCAAAGGTCATTGGTGCTCCCACATAGATATAACAAGTATCACCCACCAAATCCCAACCAGGAGGACACTTGCCATTCAGTATAGTCTGATTGTTCATGTAATACGGAGTGTACGCGACCTCTAGTAAATTAGGGTCATCCGACCAGTCTCTAATACGACCTGATACAGCCAGTGATTCATTGTAACCCCAGTAATTATAGGCAGCGTCAATCTTGGAGTTCCAAACATCCAATGAGCTAAAACATTTACAGTAACAGATCATAATGTTGTTCTACATTGTGTTTGAAAAAGTGCCTTACCTTGAAATGTTAAATCTGTTTACACATGCGGCATGCAACATAGAAATAGAGAATAATTAGTGTTAGTGATCAGAATTTGCAATTACTTATAGTGCAATTGACACTAAATGAGTGTAGGATTATTTACCATGCAATATTAAAGAACAGCTATACTTACAATGACCGATTCACAGTTATCATTTCATAATCATTATCAGGATTAAAGAATATATTATGTACGTAATGTTGTCCTGGTGTACCAGCCACAATTGTGGATCTACTGTCTCGAAACAATGCGTAATTCCTGCAAAATATTCACAAATAAATACATACTCTCTACATTACATATCTGTAATGTTCATAGTTCTTTGTACTACTTACTTGTAAAATCCATTATGAGTTGTAGTTTGATAAATTGGCAAACGGACTTTGTCAAACCCAGACACTTCTAGAATATTCAATCCAGTGTTTTTCTTTACATAATTGAGTGTGAAATTCGATACGACTTGTTTCAGGACAATGATGTTGTTGTACTGGGCGTAATTCTGTGTAATGTAGTTTCTGTAAATTGTCACTTCCTGATATGGTGAGGATTGTCGACCTTCCACGTACAGAGCTGGCAAGTGTGAGTTGTTCACGAATAAATTATTATGTATCCAGCCTTTCAGCGATGTAGCCAGTCCTCGAGAGTCTGATTTAATCGATAAACCACCTTGATTTGATTTTACTAAATTGTTCTGTCAATTAAATGCAATTAGTAGTATTGTTGCAGTGACATACATACATAACATAACATGTTGAACTGACAAATATATATGTAGTACTTACTCTGAAATATATTGTCTGTGTATTCTGTACATCAATATGTACGGCAGCCGGACATGTAGTAAAATTTCCATAAAGTTTCTCGCAATTTTCCCTAAACTGATTTTTATCCAAAGTCAGAATAGGATTCACTTCGCCAGCAGAAATATACGACACAGCTCCTTCTCGATTATTTTTCAACACAGAATGTGAAATATTGTGTTGGATATCTCGATCTGTGAAAGATTAGCAACTGTTGAAACACTCGATTCCAATAATATATATGTATGTATGTATGTACTTACTGAACACAATAGCTGATATTGGCAACGTTACAATTTCCGCAATGAATCCATGCGATGATGAGGCTCCATTCGCAAATAATTTCACACTAAGACTCGGTTCTCTTGATTTGAACAATCTGTTGTACTCCGAAGATCCTACTTCAATATTGCCCAACACTCTGGATGACACGTTATAAATATCGCCGTCATACAGCGATATGGAATCAGGTTTACCACGTTTACGTGTAGAATTGAACAGATTAAACTGCAGCAGACGAAAACCTAACGGTTTGACGTTATACGCACTTTTGAAAATCTTTACACAGTTGACAGGGTAGTTGTCGTACTTGTAGTAAAGCAGTACACGTTCTTCTATAATGATGACTTTAGAAGTATCACAGATATCCACTAAACTGAACAAGTTATAGGGAATATTAAGATCTTTCAATGGAGTAAAACTAGATTGAGCGGCTTCTTGTCCCTCGCCCGTCAACGACAAAGCATTGATACCAACACCCAGAGTATTTTCAATATTGTTAAACAACAACTCAACATTATTCGTGGGCGATATCAAGTTGATCCCGTGTGAAGCAGCTCTTGTAATGTTGACAAATTTCACCTTAGGACTCTTCATTATCGACTGGATAGCCGGTGACTTTTCATTGTGCAAAATGCCTGCACCCACAATGTTAACAAACTCCAATTCTGATTCGTCTTTCTGCATAGTATTGTGCGTATGGACATTGTGTATTCGGTGTTCGTACAAGTGTTGTTCGAATTCGCTACCAGCAAAACGTATACCTCCCCAATAATCTAGTCGGCGGTGCAGATTTCTCTTGCCACAATTGATGAATACAAACTTAGAGTTCCATTTGCATTCGTACCGGTGTCCATACAACTGTCCGTTTAATCTGATTGGACAGTCTTCGTAACTGTTCTCTGTGCCAACGCACTGCAACGGTTCTGGCCAAGACCAGATTCTCGACAGAGAATTACTATGGTAATCTATTCGCACATCATAATCAAAGTACACGTTAATTGGATCGAATCCCAACTGACGACAGACAACTTGAGCGTTACGTTCCGTGAAACGTGGATCACACATCGGAACCCATTGCAGTGTGGTTTTGTTGTAATACTCCAAAAATCCTTCATGCAGTATCTCCTCAGTATCTCCCAAACAGTGTCTTCCTTTACACAGTCGAATAACTTCTTCCGAAATTAAACTCTCCAATTGTCGTTTCGGTCTGGATAGTTGATCATCTGCTGGTAGAGAACGTTTCAAAATACGTTTGTCTTCCAAATTCTGTGACACTGTCATCGGGCGCATAGATATTTCGTAGCCACGCAAACCTTTAGCTTTCAGTGTTCCCAACACCAGAATTCCAACATTCGGTGCGAATTCCATTTCAACGCCAGGCGATATTGTCATTGTAGTATCAGGCATGATAGTTATATCAGAGTGAATAATGTACGGCGTATCTCTTCGTTCCAATGTGATGTTTGTACTTATCATTCCACCCAAATTATCCAGATCTACTTCGTGTTGTTTCTCGAAGGTGTCCGAATAACTTCCGTCAAATGAATCCTCTGTCAGGTATGGTTTAAATGTAGCCACAGCATGATTGTTCCAATCATCAAAGTCAAATATTTGTTTCTGTATTTGTTGTTCTATCTTAGTGTCCCACCAGTTGTAACGTACGTCCAAATAATTGTTGATTCTGGCCGTACGGATGCCCGCTACGAGCAGATAATCTTGATTGTTGTTCGCGAATATATTTCGGTTGATTTTCACCTTCTGAATACCATTGAATCGTACCACGGACGTGGGTTTATTAGCTTCTAGTTGCAACATACCAAAACCCCTGTTCGCTAGCGACATGAATTTGTTATTCCTTATCTCGTTATATATGAATCTGGCAAAGATTTCGCCCATAATTTCCGACTGACTGTCAGAACTAAACTCCACCATGTACTTGCCCATATTGTCCTCGATTATATTGTTATCGATCATTAGTTTTTTCTCCATACCCTTCAGGGTAAGCAAGCCTTGCTTACAATTATTCGTACGGAACACATTCTTCGTTATATTGACTCGTGCGAAATGGCCGTCTATAATTACACTGAAATCATGGTTGCTGCGCCAGGTATTATTGTTGAAATAAACAGAATGTGTGAAATTCTCGTCGTATTGCCAAACGTACGGTAGATTAATTTCAAATCCACCAGCACCATTACGTTCAATAGTATTATCTTTCATTATATAGTGGTACAAGTTATTCGATCCACGCATATCTCTCGAGAATTGATAAATACCCTTTCCGTTATCAGTTATCAGTGAATTATTGATCATAACTGTAATCTCGGAAATGTTACTCTCGTGTATATCCCAATACGGGGAATTGATGTAAATAGCTTCCTTCAAGTTATGTGATATTTCACATTGGAAAATCTTGATCGACTCGTTGCCTTTCCTTAAAAAGTGGTCACCTATTTCGTTCAGGTATCTGTTGTAATACGAAGCCTGAATGCCGTACTTGTTACCTTTGATCTGTGTGTTGATTAGTGTCAATGTAGGCACGGGTCCTTTTACGATTCTGTTACGTATATCTTGGATTGGAGCACGAATCGCCGTTACGGCAAGCACAGTTCCTCCTAATGCGTTTTGTCCGCTGTTGTACATTAGAAGAATGCCATAACTGGTAGAAGTCGTAGGGAACACTGTCAGATCTCTGTTCACAGACCACTTTTGTGATTTATCATGAACACTCTGAGCATCGTGAATCATTATCGTCTCTGTACTTCTGTTGTGGATAGGATTCAGTAACTGTATGCCCACTACATAGCTTGTAGGACACTTTATACTGTACTGTCGTGAAATACTATCCACACTTACCCTCGACGTGATGAGATATTTAGTTTCTCCTTCATTTAAGTAGATGCTTTCATCGTTTTGTGGGATTTGTATCGGCTTGTAACCTATCTCATACTCAAGGGAATTGAACCATCCAGCTAGTTCTCGTTGTTGCAGTGCAGATAGCGCTGGATTATGTCTTATACCAGCTTCAGCATTGTTCTCGATCGAAGATCCCTGAATCTTCATTCCAAGTTGCTTGAAACTAATGCCACTGCCTTTGTTTCTCAACAACTCAGAGTTCCGCATAATATTCTCGGCATCTGCCGAATATATATCGGAATACAGCACACCAATACCGTCATGAAAATTGTCAATCACTCGTATACTCTCAAAGTTATGTCGTGCAAAGTCTATTTGCAAAGCAGACTTGAACTGATTAGTGGAGTAATCCAGCAATCCGGACTTTTCAATTGTGATGAATTGTAAATCGGAACGTTCCGCTAGCACTCCGAATCGTACACCAGCCCACGAACTCTCGTAACAACGAACACCAACATCGTGATCGTGTGTACAAGAATTCTCAAAATGTTCCGCTCGATCTGCTTTGCAATTCGTAATGTCCGTATCGAATTCATCACACTGAACGTTCGTCAGCAGGATTTTCTCTGACGTCCCGGCGTCAGGGATTTGATTGCGCAACAAGTTCCAATCGTCCGGATTCAATACCAGCCCGAGTTGATGACATACCAGCGCGGCGTCTAAGATTGTCCAACCATAATTACACACCGTACCCCATTCATTGTCAATCTTCACTTGTAAACGTCCTTCATTCGACGATTTGCCGCCCAACAAACGTATTGGTACCTTGGGTTCCAGTTCAACAAGTTCCGTCTGTGAATCCATACTTTCAGTTATGATTTCGTACGTACTATTATCCGTTGGCATTGCGATTTCTTCTTTTAAAGTGAATCTAATATTATTTGGTCCATTTCCGCGTGCTTCCAATTTTCCTCCTACCATAATTCCAATGGATGGAGGGAATTTCAATGTTACTCCTGGTTCCAGAATTAACTTTCCTCCAGGACGTATGTTGATGTCTCTTTCTACTATATATTCGCCAGCGGATAACATCTCTTCTCCTTCTACTTCACCGCCGACGGAATTCGACGCCGGGTCAACAAATTTCGGGACGTGCAACTGTCGTGGTTGTATGGCGTTTGTCAGTGCAAATGTGTTGTGCAACAAATACGGAATGAACACTATTTTAGCCAAGTTGTATCTGTCCTGACGATGGAACACACGATCAAATAATATCTCTTCTTTAGAAGAACCCAACCAGTTGAACGTACAATTGATTATCTTGCTCTGATCTTCGAAATGGCTTCCAATTTCGTACTTTGAATGCGGATTATCCAGAATGTTCCTGAATATGTCAACATTATTAGATGAAACTACTACGGGAGCTGCTACTCTGGTTCGCGGAATCAACCGTGAAATTGTACCGTCTATTTGAAAGGGTTCTGTGATTATATTATTTCTGACAAAGTTTCTATAAAACAGCAACTTCTGGAATTCGGAATACGGTGACAGGCCCAGATTTACAACAAACACTCCAATGTTATCATAGAAATTATTCTGTTGTATTACGATACTCGTTCGTAACAAGTTGAATTCTTCCAACGGTTGATTCTTGATCAGTATTGCACCGTACAATCCTTTACGAAAATTATTAAACTCAATTCTACCGTCAAGATTTAAAGCCGGATAGATTTTAATTCCAATTTGTTCGTTGCTCAAGAAAGAATTATGTCCAATTTGGAGTTTTGTTAGAATGTTTGTAGGTTTCCAACAAGACATGATTTCCAATGCTGTTCGTACTCCATTGGAGAATATATTTCCAGTAATATTCACGTAGGATTCTCCACAAAAGTTTCCATAATGCACGCCAGTTTCCAAGTTCTTAAATATCTGCGAATACTGGACAACAGTTGTTTGATTTTGATAGATGTATTCCGTTTCCTTTGTATCGTTCAACCACACAGCAATTCCGTATCCTTTATTGGAACTGATCATTGATTTCGATATATTTCTATTTCCTCCCGTGTAAGTAATATTGATTCCATCGCCAACGTTGAATGATATTCTACTGTCGGTAATATTGATGTCGCCTGCTCCGCTGGTAACAT
The DNA here is from genome assembly GCA_022063505.1 of Calosoma granatense. NCBI lineage: Eukaryota > Metazoa > Arthropoda > Insecta > Coleoptera > Carabidae > Calosoma > Calosoma granatense. The sequence continues at coordinate 2,264,093 of JAGJTL010004223.1, forward strand.
GAATCCCTGCTACGTGATTATTATTAGTGACAGTGGAGTTGTGCACATGCAACTGTGATCGCAGATTATCATACGCCAATCCTCTACCGTTATTATCAGCTATATGCGCCGATTTCACCAGCAAATCATGAGTTTTCTTCAAACCCGAGTTCACTTTCATATAAATCAACATATTCGTTTTTGGTTCAGCCGAAAAGATAATGTGTATTCGGTTACTCGTTGTCGTTACGGATTGTGGTCGTGTATTGTTCCGTATGTAGAATTCGGTAAGCCGATTATCCCTGGTCCCTGTACCATCGAATACATCAATCTTTGCACTATTATTCCTATCAGTTTCTGCTCGAATAAAACTCAGAGTCAACACATGTCCGGGCCGTGTATAGAAACTTTTACTGCACTGTCTAGTCGTCGATGCAAACTGTGATTGTTTCGCGTAAATGTTTATGGGAAAGATTTGACTCGTGGTTATAGCCAGCGTACAGAATTCGGATAAATCGCTCTTGTCCGGTCGTTCGTCCGGTCGATCTTCTTGATGCACATACCGAATACCGTCCGCGCCATTTTCCTGAACACTACAACCATCGATGGTTGCCAAACCGTAACTGGAGTTAACGAAAATACCATATCCACGATTACTCTTCACCACACAATTATTTATAACGATCGGTGCGGTTGGTGCGGTGATATTTATGCCAGTGTACGCCGAGGAGATTACTTGTAAATTCTCCATTACTGGTGGAACACCCTGTATATGCAAGGCACTTGTAGCGTTATAATCTCTGCCCGTACCGGCGTATTTAATGTTCACATACGCCAGTTTTGATTGTGATGTTGGAATGTACTGAGTGTTGTCTCTTGTTAGAATTTTCGTTTGGACGGCTTGCTCGAAACGGACACCTCTCCAGAATGGAAGTGGAGTATCTAGGCGAGGAAGACATTGGATACCAAGATCTGGATGATAATCACACACTCCCGAGCCTAGCTGACGTGTAGACCACTGGCAGTCAAACAATGAACGTTCGGTACCTTGACATTTCGGTTCTTCGTAGAGTAAACGTGCCTTCAGAGGCATTGTACGGTCGTACCAGTTATAGAAGATACCTCCTTGAAATCCCAACTGTCTGCAGGCAGTCTCCATATCGGAACGAGTCCAACTACAACAAAATATCATATTCACATCAATATATCACATCCTGTAACATATTTACTACATTTTAGTGTAAAAAAAACATTTGCAGATCTATTAAAACATTCATGGGTTTGATTGGTTAAAACAGAATTCATCGAATCATAGTTTATACATTGGAAAAACCTGCAGAAACTTCTAAAACGATACTAGTGTTTCCATCTAGTAACAATCTTATGAACTATATTTAATCCTACTTTTGATTAAAATTTAATGAGATTATCATTAGCATGTCTTTACCTGGGTTTAAAGCTATTAAATGTTAACTGTATTTGTGTATCTGTTCAGACATTATATTGACAATGTTTGAAACATGCTAGCTAAATAAAAAATTGGTTTTTCTTTAAAAGGAAAGAAAGATGAACATTTTGGTGGAGGCGCTCAGGCAGTAAAAAATTTGGATATGCTGTAGAAATATAAGAAGTATAACATACTTTCTTGAATTCGTACACACGCTTCTCCATTGGTCCCGATGTCGTAGTTGTACACGGCCTGCTAGGATACTGGGTCCATCTACTAATCGAATATCAGGCAGGCCTTGTTGATGAACCGGTACCGGGTTTTCTTGGGAACTGGTGAGTGTAATCTGTTCCGATTCAGTACCCTGCAACAACATACATTATGCTGAATAACATTCGCACAAATATACAAAACGCAACATCACGCTATATCCCAGTTACCTGGGGTAGCACAATTTAGCATTTATTAACGTCCGTCAGCGGAATTG
>JAGJTL010004223.1:2318551-2335295 GCA_022063505.1 Calosoma granatense
ATATATATATATGTGTGTGTAGAGTATTGTAAAAGAATGATGGCTATATATGTATGCTTGCATGTGGCATGTATGTATGTATGTATGTATATGCTTCTGGAACAGTTTTCACGAAAGGAACATGGTAATTACGGTTGGAGACTGGTAGTTAGCCAGCTTGCCGGACACACGGTGCACGTATGAATTGAAGGGGAGTGTCTCCTGGACTCCAGGGGCGGAGCAACATGGGGGGGACTGCCCGGCAGCAACAACAACACCACCAACATCTACATATATACATATACATAGAATATATAAAAAGTATACATATATACATATTATATGCGTACATACGTACATACAGAGAGAGGAAGAGAGAGAGAGAATAATACACGCAATACATACAGACAGAGAGAGAGAGAGAGAGAGGGAGAATAATAAACGCACTAGACAGATAATTCAAGTAATTAATTACAACTGACAATAACAACAAACTGATGTACACTGATAAGCGCTAGTGTCGTATTGGTCAAACCAACACAGAACATATGGTCAAGGGGTGGTACGTTTAGTAATTAACACAGGAAATTATAGCAACTCCAGTAATATATTAGGTGTCATATAGTGTATAGTTTATTCAAAATGTCGTATCTTTCAAAACAATATCTTTGCTAAAAATTACTTTAATTAATTTTAATCTTTAAACGATATTACAGGTGAATAAATATGTTTTTACACTCGCTATAAACATGTGTGTGATGTTATAAAATAAATAATGTTATATATATACAGCTCCACTTATGTATTATACACGTGTGTGTGTGTGTGTGAGTGTGTGATATGTGTTGAATCCTCAGGCACCTTTCTATACGGTCAGCAATGGTCGCATATTTTAAATCTTTCCATAGATTTACTGATAAACCATCAGCACATGTGTACATAATAATGTTTCTCTTTAAATTATACAGAAAATCTTATATAAAATAGCATCTGTATTTTAGCAAACACCTGCAAATATATTAAACAAAATTATACTATACTTTGTCCGTTGTTTTTTCTCATTGTATTTTCAATATTAATTATATACCATACTGAAAATCTAATTGTATTTAAACGTTAAAAATAAGTTGACGAACATTTTTCATGATGCGGAAATTACGAGATAATCATTAACGTGTAATTTAATAACGAAGAAAATTTTGTCGTTAATGGTAATTAGTGGTAAAAGTATTATTTTCTTACACTTTACAAGTAATTTAGTTACAAACCAAGTGACTTGTGGGAATAGTGTACTGTGGCGGTGGGGGAGGCAGAGGGGAGGATGGGGAATATATTGAAGGGTTGTTGTCGCTCAAGCCCTGTGAATTCTGTGGTAAAAACATCTTCTTACTGTTGCTTTTTTATGCAAATTGACCATTTCCATTACCGAAGCGTTATGTTACGCTGTTACTGTAAGTCTTAAGTTCATGTTAATCTAATTAGTAATGAAAATATTCTACAGCCCACACTGTGTTAACTAAAGTCTGTACTGATGGTAGAAAGATATCATATGGATTTCCAAATAGTTTTGCTTTTGCAGGTTGAAGAAACATTTATAAGTAACACTTGAATGTAACACTATATTTTATATTAGCTACACAGATTAGCAAAGAATTATTGGATGTACATTTCCTGATAGATGTTAAAGTTCATCACTTGTACTACGTGTCGTCAGTGAATTATTTTTAATCCCGGGAATCTCACGATTCTACAATAATTCTACTCCGCACGTTGTGTTATCACTCTATCCATCGTTCTATGGCTCTGCCTGTACTCTGATTCTCACACCATCCGCTATTAAGTATAGACTGGGCACAACATGACTTAAAACATGTAATTTGGTCTAGCCACCCGCTGCCCGTATACTTTCTTAATACTTTATTATTTCCTGTAAATTTGTAATGTAACTAACTGTGACCAACCATGTACAACATATCTCTTTATACAGATCTCATCCAAGTATTTTATCTCCCTTTCTCTCTCTTACCTCTGACTCTGGATATTTTAGATTTAAAACAATATTTTATTTAACAAAATACTCCAGTATATACGTATAATACATTTACAAAATAATTAACCATATTTAGAATAAAAGATTATTTATGCTCTATATATATTCACTGATCGTTTATCAGTCATCGTAGATAGAAATGAATCTCTTGCTATACATACATACAAACACTGAATATTATACATATGTGTGTGTGTGTGTGTGTGTGATGTACAAGTATCCATTTAAGATAAAAACCGTTCTCAAAACATGCTAATAACAATAATGATCCCAATGATTTTATCGCTTTTATAAAATTTAATAATGTTTTTAAATCGATTCGGGGTTTTGTGTCCGTAGCCAGAGAGCGGCCACAAATGCCGACGGGCCTATATATAGAAACGTACTGGCCAGTTGAATCGAATGTAATTTCGTTGGAAATTTCGGAATCCACTTCATGGATCGTTCAGGTATTTTCAAATTCTCCCACATATAATGTTATTGGTTATGCCGTCGCCGTGCATCGGTTACACAATAATCGTCTTTATACCGGGTGAGCATTAAGGACGAGTTTGTGTCTAGTCAAAACAATAAGTCGTTGAGTGAAGCAGCCTCTCTATCATTATGTGACCCACAAATAACCAGTCATTAACAATTTCAAATTACTATTTCGGTAAATGTTAGTCGCATCCCAATAATACACACACACTATCTCACTTTCTCTCTCTCTCTTTCTCTTCGGAAACAGATGGGCATATACACGGTTGAAAAATTCAATTTTTTTCAACTTTCAGTCGCTACATACATGTATGTATGTATGTGTGTGTATATCTAAAATTATAATTATCAATAATGTGTTTGTATTCATAGTCAATCATTACACTGATGTTTTCAATGGCTGTCCAATTATTATTTTTTATCGTGATGATACAAAGTGAGAAATTTAATCTCCCTCGTATGTTCGTTTTTTTTTTTATTTGTAATGTTCTCTTCTAGTTTTTTTATTCCATTCTCTGATATCGATGAATTTTATTAACGTCCAACGTGGAATTAATATTTAACACTTTTGTTTTTTTCTAATCTGAATTAAACACAGGACGTTGACACTAATAATAGGAATTAATTTTTTCCTCATTTGTAATTAGCATATTCATTATGTATCTATGTATATTCTGTAACTCATTATGTCGAATATGTTTCCTCTCAGTGTTCATTAACAGTCAAAACATTTCAATCAAATACAAACACATGTAAATATATAAACTAATATTGTAAGAATGAAAAATATTAAAAAAATGATTGAATGTAATATAATTACAATTATTGATGAAAATCCACGAAATCTAGATATATAGTACCAAGTAAATTAATAATGAAAAGCATGTTATTATTATCAAGAACTAAAGAAATAAAACAATCAAAGTTTCGATTCATTTAATACCTCTATAATAAATTACCATCGATTTCCAAAACACCAAGGTTCATTGCTTTCAATTGTTCTTGACGAAAACAAAAGAAGTTTTTGAAGAAAAAAAAACAAGAGATCTATTGAGAGAAGTAAAGAAGGAATAAAAAGGTAGAGAAACGAAAAGGTGGACTGGGCGCCACCACCGCCACCTTGACGAATTCTCGATGAGTGAATGAGAGATTAATAACTCCCGGCTGCGGCATTTGTGAGAACACACAGAAAAGAATGAACAGATTAGATTGTTGTCCGTTAATATCGGTTGTTGGGAGGACGGTAACTAACACACACACACATACACACACATGTACAGAGAATATCACAAGAACAAAATACAAACAGTGAACAAGCAGAAAACAACAGATTAGTTCCGTATACAACCACGCACACACTCTCTGCCGCTAGTGTACAAGTGTCTGATCTTTTGCGTCTCTGAAATCGATTATTGAAAATATTAATCTACATCGTATGTCGGTCCGCTGGACACATTCCAATAAGAAATAAAGATTATTTATTGAAATATCCGTAAGACGTATTTGCACTTAAAGTGTATAATGTTATTAGTTTATATTTAATGAAATATAATAAATATTATTCTACTAGTTGTCATGTTTATTAAGACAGAACGTTATAGTATTCCTTAGCTCATATATCACATGTGTAATAATAATTAAACTTTACCAAATACAAGTGTTCATTAATGTATTTAATAGTTGGTACAACTATACCACAATTGTACATTAATCACTGTATATTTTATCCCTAAATACATACATACAAACATACATCTAGCATACGTCTCCGTACAGCATGCTTTCCCTAAGCGAATACACGGTACATAATTCTACCCGTTGACATTTTAAGTATATTTTAACGGGTTGACAATGCTCAGTGTTTAAATACCATGTTGTACTGCAAGGTGCTGACACGGCACTAGTATTTCCCCAGTTTAGGGATATTTATACACGTTTAATAAGAATGTTGGCACTCCTGGGGAAGACTGTAGGTGGTAGCAATTAACACAACACCAATGATTTACTCGCTTTACGTGCGTCACATTTTATTACATTGCTACACTAGCTATGTATGTATGTGTGTGTATGGAGTTGATATTATTATGATGCTGTACAGGATATTTAAAGGGTTGTAAGAAGAGAAACATTGCTCCAAGGGAGGCAAGAAGAATGTCTTCATATTCGTTAATATATTAATAAAACATATCATCTTATAACCGTGCTTGAATAACTATTCCGTATTATATTGAAGTTGAATATCTTTCGGCTAAAATTCTGTAAAATCAAAAAGATTACAGACCTCCAACACTGTGTGAGTGTGTGTGAGTGTATGTCTTATAATACGATTGAGTTATAATCTTTAATGGAAACAGAGAAAACGTTTCGGAATAATAATTAGTGGGGTCATTATCAAGATTTACAATTACATTTGGGCTGTTTATATTTCGCTGGTGTGTACTTTGGAATTAATAAACTGTGCACTAAGTAGTATTCCATAGGCGTACAAGCGTGGCAGGGGCTTCAATCCATCCCTCCTTCTCTTCCTCCCAAACACCATTCACTCTTCCCGCTTCGTGTCCGTCTCTCTGCTGTGTGTATCCAGTTGCAAGTGTTAAACTTCCATTTGCGTTAAGTCTTGATTCCATTATCTCACGAACACTTGCTATCTCTCTCCGTCATTGTGCCTAACTTCTTAACCCTTTTCTGAAATAACCCTCCATCCCTTCTATCTCCGGCTGTTCTTCTATTCTATAATGCTCTATCGTCCCCTGCTGCTGCTGCTGCTGCTGCTGTTGTCTGTTTTCACTGAGGTTGAATTATACAAGTACTTTGGTTTTACGTTAAAGGGGTGCGTTGATTTGTTTTAAGTCTTTGGACACCGGGAATTTGTGATGTTAAGAATAATAAATCTATGTTATTTCACTGGAAATTCTTCTACAAGAAGATTCTTAAACACAGCTACGGTGTTTAATCGTATATTTGTATTGCAGATACATTCTGTGTGTGTCTAGTATTGAAAAAATTAATGTTCGTGTCTTTATAAATAAATATCTCTATAATACAGACATTAGGATGCTTGACATTTTATTGGAAAATAACTTGTGCCCCGCAGGGAAGGGAAGGAGAGGGTTTGGTAGCGCCGCTACTATTCACGGCGACGATAGGAACTATACACTCCCTTCCATTATGAATAGAAATAACATTTTCCTCAAAGTGATCGAAGCTACCGACGCGTACAATGCTATATGAAAAAGCAATATATTTCTCTCTATATATACATGATCAAATACTATTTGATCATCCAATGCACACAATGGATAGAACGTTGCGCTTTCCTATGCTGCAAGGGCAAAAACCTTTGAGACGGTAAATTTAAATTCGGTAAACGAAAAATAAAAGCGGTCTTCGAGGGGAACTGTTGAGGAGATATTGCGGGAATAACTGTTTATTTCTTTATTAGTTTCTTATTAATATTTGGCTGCGGCTTGCGACAAGATGTTAGATATTGCATAATGTCTAAATATGTGTATTTATGGTACAATCTGTGGTGGTGGTAACAACCACCAAATGTACGGTCCTGCTCACCATCTTCTCGCGGTTTTATCCAATGACAATTCTCTTCAATTATCAATCAAAATTAACAATAACGTTTTCTGTAAAAAACAATAAATTTTTACACAAAATCTTCTCTCCAACTGTATTGGAATATAATCCAACAACATATTATACATTTATGTTTAATTTATAATAATATAAACTAACGATATTGAAAATAACGTGAAATGTTTGAGAAACTGCAACGAACTGAGTTCTCATACAGCTGATTGTTCTGACTATCTGATTCAACATAAAAATGATATATGTGCACATTAACTGATTAATTATACATATATGTAATTACACATATTACATACTAAGTAAACACATACATGCGTATGGACAAACTTTCACATAACACACAGTTTTTTCTCTATACATTTCAAAAAAGGTCAATTTTCACTGAACTTTACGAATGAATTGAATTATAATTGATTTTAATGATAATAACACACGATATACTAATATATTGTTTTATTTACCTGTTCCTGATTTATCTTCAGATGATATACATTCTTCTTGTTGTTGTTCTTGGTGAGTGTTATTTTCTGATTCATCATCTACACTGCTAGTAAAATATATTCCATTTACTCTTAAAATATGTTTCATATTAAGAAACATGTTATTCTGAAATCGTTTTAAAAATTGCATTTTTACAAGTGTCAGTAAATATTTTATAGAAATGTCAAATTGACGAAATTATCTCATTGCTTAGCAACCATATATGTTATATTTTATTTAAGAATATTTCACATGTAGATATTCAAGTCTAGCAAATGAAATTATTTACATATTTTTCCCTCATTCTGTACACAAGTAAGTTATTAAAAGATGATAAATTAATTTATGAATACAAAATGGTCGTCATCATCTTCCCCTTCTCTTTCTCACTCTCTCTGTCTCTCTCTGTATGTATGTATGTATTGAAAAATGCAAATGAAGCTTAAAACGAATTTGACTTTTATTTCTGAAATATAATTTATATTCGTGCGGCTTTATAAAACGAGTGTCTGTCTGATCGAATATCAAAAATACCGGCTCTTGCTAATTTGTATTCTGTAGTAGTCACCGCTTCTTACGGCCCTTCTGTTTTCTTCAGATAAAACGGAAAATACTAAACTTAATGTCTGCACCAATAATTCCACCCTCACTTTCATTCTCTCTGTGTGCTGTGTGCTGTGTGCTCGGCGACTAATATCATTAAATCTGTAATGATTTTCCAACTTTTATTATGCTACATTTCGTGCAAGTTGTTGAAAATATACATTATATACGAATTCAGCGTCTTTTCTAATGAACAATGTGTTGATTGTGATTGTTATTTTATTACTAATCATTAACTGATTAATGATACAAACAATCATATATAGTTAAATCGATGTAACGGATGTATCGCAGTACAATGTTGCCGTTAACGTATCGTATCGTTCCAATAGCATACATATTGATTTTCGTTTATATCTGAAGACGTGAGGGGTGTCGAAAGTAACAACACACTTTGGGCTAGTTCACTGTCTTTATGTATGTATGTATGTATGTATGTATGATAAGTTTCCATCCCTACCAAACTGTTCTCACTCCGTACTGTTTGTCTATCAAGAAAACCATGTCGAAATTACTTTAAGAAATTCACCGTTTTGTATATTTTAAAGCACTAATGAGAAAATAATGGCATGGAAGAAAATTCATTCTATTTCCTCCTCAATCGCATCTCTTGGCTTCTGTACAAGTTTCAGAGGGTGCATATCGTTTTGTTTTATAGCTATGTAGAAGAAAAAACATTATGTAATTACAATTACATTAATTCACACAGGGAATTATTCAATTTTGAATCGAAGGCACAGTGGTAATTTTAAACAAATTACAAGTACAAATATCCCTATGTTAGATTTTTTATATTAGTATCTTATCTTGTATTTGTGTACGGCCCTGGTATTACTATGTTTACAATATTTCAAAGAATTTCTAAACGGTACGAATGCAAGTCAAAGCATATAAAATATTTGATTTAAAAAATTTAATATTATTTTAATCGTTTGCTGTCATCGGGGCTGCAACCCTCGAATTCTGGAATTTATAAAATATCTCTCTCCCCTTTCGCATTTCTTCTGTCAGTACACTGTTATACAGAACGTCCTACTCGCACACAGCATTGTATGCATATAATATCACAAGGCTAAAGTTTACAGTGTAACTGACCCTTCTTGAAACGAAATGTCAAAAAATTTATGATTGGAATTAAACGAATCGTATGAATATTTGATAAACGTTGTTGACCGGTTCTATAATTTTTTGTGGATCAAATGAAATTTTGTAATCTATTACTAAAAAGAGGGGTACAAATATATTTGGTTACTTACAATGTTACACAGCTCGCAGGACAATAATTAGATTTTATATTCAAGAATGCCAGGATAGAGGAAAGAGAGCAAGCAGGTTAGCAGAAATATATATATATGAACGATTTGTATTGATTTCAAATTCAAGTATATTTTGAATCATTGCTACACAAGGCACACTCACACAAATATTTACAATAAATTATATATGTAGCCTTGTATCGTACATTTTGTTGTTTGTTGCTTGTTGTTGTTGTAGTTGTTACATTATGGAAAAGTGATGTGAAAATAACATATTCTTCGTCATCATTGTCAGTAATTCATGTAGTAATAATATTACTATATATGTATGTATGTATGTATAGTGTGTATAAACTACTGTTGCACCGACAAACAAACAGGTCCAATATTACAATGTCTTATATGTATACAAGTGTTCATGTTCAACATGATTCTAAAGCCCAGTCCACACTGGACCAGTGTACAAACCAATCTGCTGATTACACATTTCAACTTGTGTAAATGTGGCTTTAGTTGTATGACGGGCAATATAGCACAGTAAAAGACAGTGTTTTCTATATATTGCCCCCGGCACCCTGCTGGATAAAAATGACACTGAATGACTGACACACTACTGTATTTGCAGATCGGAAAACAATTTCGCTAAGTTGTTTTGTGTGTAAATATATTCGAGAACGCGACAACAGTGTGTTTGATAATGGTACATTCACAATACACTCTCAATGGAACATAAAGAGTCGTTAAAGGAAATTTATTGATTGTCGAATGGCGTATACTGTTGTTGTTGTTGTTGTTGTTGTTGCTGTTGGTTTCTCTCTCTCTCTCTCTCTCGCGGATTAAAACACACACGGAAATCATATGTGTCAACTATGATAACGATTTTTTCACTTTTGTTTTTATATAAAAATTTGCATTTTCACACAGAATATTGTTACCGCTACAAACACTTATAAACAACTAGGGTACGAATATTTCCATCAGTTTTTCTGAGAAGAAAACACATGCGTTTTGCGACAGGTTTATTTATAATTAAATATGTAGTAGTGTATGTATATGCGTTAGTAGTAGTTGTAGTAGTACTGATATTTATCATTCATGCGACAATATTTCCTATATAATAATAGCGTAGTTACATATGGCAGGCGACAGTACCCAAATACTAAATTCCACTACTCATAATGGTTCTCCAGTGACAAAAATGAACAATTTGTACACAATATTATGTATATGTATGTATGTACTATATGCAATAGTATGTATATGTGTTATCATCTAACTTCTTCCTCTACATATATGTATGTATATATGTATATTTATACATACATGTATCATATCTCTCTGTGTGTATGTATGTATGTATGGAAAGGGGAGTGGAAGTAAGTTTTGATATTGTTACAAGTTATAAAGTGTACAAAACTCCTTTCCACCGATGCTGGTGGCTTATTTTTTTAACACATTTTAAAACAGTCAAATAGTATCTTTCTTAGTATGTATATGTATATAGGTACTTATAAACTAATTAGAATAATAATAATAATGTTAGATACAATTCATTATGCACAAGCCTAAGTTGATATTATGCTACAATCATCAATATTTATCTGATATTTACCTAAATCATTAGGTACTTGTATATATACATACAGGCTGTCTCGCAATGATCTATTGTTTATTTCATGTAATTAGTGAATGAATTTGATTAACAATTATCTTGATAATATATTACTTGCTCTGTGTGAGACAGCCCTGTGTATATTCACAATATTCATACGTTACCATATGCCTCTAAAATGAAATGAATGAATTCTATATGTTTATATGTACACAGTTAGAATGAATGTTCTAATATATATATCTATATATATACTTACCATAACAAATAAATACAAATACTAGTCATCCAGTCATCCTTGTACAGTCTTAAATGTCCCTAAACAAACTAAAAATCCACTAGAAATAATATTGTTAAATATTGTAGCGATATGTCAGTACAAAATATAAACATATTTACGGAAATTGAACAATATAGCAGTATTCATATACGATATGTCTGTTAGAAACTCAGAATGCAATGCAATCAATTAGAATTGTGAATATGTTACACGATACGATACGAATTATATGTGTATATACAAACTACTATATATTTGTAAATGCTATATTCATCTATAATATGAATTGCAATGTTTAATTGTCCGTTATCAAACGTATCATTTCTAAGCAATCTGTATTTCAACTAACTAACTAACTAACCAACTAGCAGTTCTAAACACTTTTCGTTATTCTGATTCACAAACACTTCTTTTTAACTTAACGGAACGTCACATTGTATGGTTACACTTACGCTTACGTTACGTTGCGGTACGTTGTGTAAGTGGCTAGTTAAACGTTTACGTTGCACTTGTGAACAGTACGGAATTTTTGTAGTAACTTGAACGATCCTGAAGTGGTGACTTGACGTCTTTTTCCGCTTGTTGTTGTCGCGATTTCCTCTCCATCTCTAGCTCTTGTGCCAGACTTTCTGTAAAACACCAAACAAACAAAACTAATTAACACTATATAGTAGTGGAGACGTTTTAACCTGCTGTACTCTGTTGTACAGCATTTGTATGTAAATTTGTTAAAATTGAAATTGTCTTAATCAAATATTCAAATGAAACAGAATCACACGCGATCTAATCGTACTGTTGGCGTTCTCTGTCCGTGGAGTGGAGTGAATATTGTCACTCTTTGTTTCTCACTCCCTCATTTAACCTGTGGTAGTGTTTAGAGCAGAAATATATACATATATACAAGTATTATCTCTTTAGTATTCCATCTCTCTTAGTTGTTGTCGTATATTCTATTTATGTATATATGTATGTATAGTATATATGTTAAAGTTAATTCCATGCCAACATACATATATGTATATGGTCTATATGTATGTATGTATATATGTATGTATTGTATATATGTTAAAGTTAATTCCATGCCAACTGAAATGCCATTATCCCGAACACGGATTTCTGCCGTTGGCCATTTAACAGAGATGTTATCATTGCTGTTTGCAATTTCTCGCCTCGTAATTCTGTTGTCGCATTTAACTCTCCACCCCCCCCTGTAACACACCACCCTCCCCCGCACCTGCCCGCCAGCACAATTCAACACCCAACAACACCCAACATTTGCCTTTCAGAGCCTGATGCCGACGAAAAAGGATTGCATTTTGGTCCGTGGCTTATAATTTGTTTTTCTCAGGATTGTTTAAAGTTTTCAGATTTACACGTAAGAAGATTATTCATTCACTGGTTGAGTAAATTGTCTATTGGAAGACGAATTAAGGGAATGTATTAGAAAATGTCATATTTGTTTATTAGAATTTTATATTTCTCGTATCATTTGAACTGTGAGGTATCTGTAATAATTTCCGGCTGTTGTTTTCAAATTTAATATGAATCTTTTGATTTCTTCTCATGTTAAACTGAGTTGATTGTTTGGAAGATTTCAAAATAAGTAGCGTGTTTTATACGAAGAGGGCAATTGTAGATATCTATATCATTCTTCTTCTTGTATTTAATCCAATTTAAGTTTCCGCTGAAATGACTTGTGCCTTTGAATAAAGTGTTTCCGCTTGTAGCTTTGTAGTCGGCAAACTCATTCATTGTACAATATCACACACACACACATAGAGAGAGAGAGTACAACGACAATCATATCTAAATTCAAATACACATCACCCCGCGGCAACATTTACATGGGCGAGAGGTCAGGGGTGTACTCTATAAATTCTATAACTGTTATTATCTATACAGAATGTATGTACTTATTTCTAACACAGTAATGCAGAAATATATACTTACTATTTAACTAGATTCACAGTAAGAAATATCATAATACTGAGTCTTTTCCTAAGTATAAATATTTTTAAAGAATGATACAAGTTTTTCAGAGATTTTAATTACGTCCCTGGTAGGTTTGATAAGATTTCAACGACAGCAGTAGCAACAGCAACAGTAGCAGTACAGTATGTACAAGGCGAGCGAATGGGGAGGGGTGGGCAGGGGGTGTTGGTGGATATTATTCCATTCGCCCTTGTAACAACGATGCGAGAACATTTCGTTATGTTTTAATCTCATTCCGTTCTCTTCGTATACACGTGTGTGTCTTTGCGCTGAGTTTAGTCAATTTCACGGTTCGCCTCCTCCTCTCCGTATTACTCTCTATGTTATATTTAAAAACATTCACTCACTCTCTCTCCCGCCTCCTCTGCTCGGCACGCTCTCATATATGCGACAATCTAAGAATTTATCCAACGCCAAAGGACGACGTCGCCGCGCAAGCGAAAAATCCACCGTTTATATCGTTTTAACTTTGCTCTTTGATAATGTTCAGCATCAACATATCTTCTTTCATTTTTCTGTTGTCTGGTTTTTATTTTATATTATGTCTCATGATTACATCTGTATGTTGTTTAATCTGAGTACAATTGTTAATTAAACGTTTACCAAACAAGTATCACTGTATCTTTCTATAACTCCTACTGATGTATGTCTATCTGTCTGTCTATTTATATATCTAGACGGGTGCGCGGTGACTAGTAGTACGTCCCGCCGGGCTACACAATGCACCCGACCGGGAGACGAACCCAGGACGGTAGCAGTGAATTCCATCCATTGTATGTCTGAATGACTATTGTGTCTGATTTGTTCAGGTATCGCGGTGCAGCTTCTTGTCAGAATGAACTTGTACATTTCAAAGATTTACTCTCGACCGGCCCTTCTGGCGCCATGGACAAATTGAAATTTTCAGAATTATTACCCACACAACCGCGGGCACTAATGATAGTTCCAATTTTTTTTAACGCTGAAAATCTAATTAACTCTAATAGTAAATTAATACAAAAAATCTATTTGTCATTTAACAAATTTACATGAAATTCTATCATCATTAAAGCACTTGACTTTTAAAGTATCCGATACACTGTAAAAAAACTCTCTCTCTCTCTTTCTCTCTGGCTATGTTATTAAATATTAAAATTACATCGCATTTGCATCATTAACTAATTTTCGCGCGAAAAGTGTAATTTTTCATAAATTCGCACGTGCTAAAAGTGTTTATTCCACCACACGATAAGCGTAAAATGTAAAAAAGAAATTAAGATATTAACCGAGCAATGGCGGACATATTATCGACACGAACATGTACACATACGTCAATTACTTCATACACACACTGTACGTATATATATTCCCTTATGTTACGTTACCTACCTACCGATTTCAATGCGTTACGCTTATTATATGAAAATAGAAGAATCTTCTGAGTGTAGAAACGCTTAATTATTATATTAATCATTCTTATACACCGGCCGCTAATTATTAAAAGAACCGAAACATTCGTTTTTCTATTAGAAAAATACTACACAGGTGGTCAAAGAATTCTCAATTTTGGAAACTATTGAATAGATTTGGAAAATTGTAAATTGAACGTCTGACTATTACTTTCAAGGATATCTATGCTGTGTTTCATGGAATCGTTTACAAGTTTCATCAGTAAATTTGTACACAAAGACGTTGATTGATCACTCCATGTTTAGCAGAAGAAAGTCCTAAGGTGTCCGTTCATCTAACACTACGCAAATTACGCCACCCCAACATTCTGATCTATGTTACGCGTTAGTACAGATTAGGGTTATGCTAATTCAATTTATCCCGCATGATCAGTCTTAAGACCTTGTCCATTCCATCCTTGAGGAAGGAAGTTTACATAAACTAAGAATCCCCCTGCGTGTGTGAGTGTGTTTTAAGACATGTGTCCACACAGCGGAATGTGTTTGCGTTGACAAGTTCCCGTTACGGCGTGGAGAAGTGTGTCTCTATGTTTAGTTCGTACAACAGACACTAGATGTAGCAGTAGTAGTAGTAGTTTGATGTAAATGGCTCCCAAGGGATGATTGCAGGGTTGTAACCCGGGATTCGAACCGGAGGCTTCCTGTTGTGTCTAGAGTTGTCCGGTTCGGTTCGAGACAATATCAAGTAATTACCTATTCATTATGGCTTAAAGTGGCAAGTTTCGTGGTAGTCCTGTGTTGAATTATGTGTGTGGTAGAAGTACTGTTAGTAACATCCGGCTATCTATACATAGTACTAGTGGTAGTACTACACTTCCTTGGCCAGTACTACTGCTGCTGAGCAACGTTCCTTAGGGATGCGGCACACTATCTCAACTCACAACACATTTCCCGTACCAGGATGTGTGCCTTAGTTCTAAGATGAAATGAAATCTTAATGATGAGTGTGATGCGTACAGGATAAACATCACACACACACACACGCGCGCCTATGTTCTATAGACCCTGTTTTTACTTAGAACGTTGAAGGAAGAGATTAGTTTGTTAAGGCATGGTGTATTCCGTTTTACAAGTTCGGAATATTTACATGAGATGTGGATGGTGAATTAGATAGATTAACCCAAGTCTTATCGTGTATTTAGCTAGAAAGATTCTTCTAGTGTGCCAACAGAACATCCAAGGGTTCAACTTGAACTTTTCTCAAAGGCAAAAGGGTTATTTCTCGTTGGAGCAAAATAGTTTTACTTTGTAATAATCCTTCGAACATTGTAGTTTCTAAAATGGATAAAACTGAAGACGAAAGGGTCAGTTATAATCTAGATTTCCAAGTAAATCCCACAAAGAAACTAATAATATTATAAATATACTCGCACGCGCGGTTGTAAAATAATTCCACGACAATGCTACCAGTCATTCCGTAACAATTTCGATTCAATCATTGTCGAATGTACCAAGAGATGGGCGTTACCACCGTACACTGTAAAATAATCATAATGAAAAAAAAGAGTATTTCTTGAATTCTTCGTACGTTAGTAAAGCGTGTCCAATTCTCCAATATACCAGAGCGTACGCTATATAATATAAATCGTCTATTTCAAAACCAATAATAAGATTCTAGATCGCGCGCACACACACACATACATACGTGAGGTCCTGAAGGTAATACATACATACATACATACATATATGGTAGTGGAAGAGAACGTTCTTTTACCTGGAAAAGAATTCATTATGTTGTCTGATTGCGCGCAGTCATACTTGTTCTATTAGCCATAGCCACCTATACATTCTGGGGAATTCTCTGCCAGTGAGGAGGAGGAGGAGGATGAGGAGGAGGAGGAAGATAGTTGAACGGACGTGACGTATTCATACACATATATATATAGCTACATCTAATCGCTTTCAATAATAGATAGACCATTGTTGAATGTATAGACTGGTCCTCACTACTGACTTACGCCAAGCAATACACCACTCGATTACCTATGAAATATTTCAATTTATTCACCAACACCGAACATAGGCGGAGCTATAGGTTTTTTTTATTGGATTTCTTATGTACGAATTTAAATTATCAACTTGCAATACATATGTTT
This sequence comes from Calosoma granatense, assembly GCA_022063505.1. NCBI lineage: Eukaryota > Metazoa > Arthropoda > Insecta > Coleoptera > Carabidae > Calosoma > Calosoma granatense. Next base: position 2,334,425 of record JAGJTL010004223.1, read on the forward strand.
TACGAGGAGTATCTACGCATTAATGGGTCAAAAACATTTATATACGAAATGTAATTAAAACTATTGGCATATTCATTCAATAATACTACAGTATTTGGATAGGACGAAAATAATTTTGTAACAAAGAGTTCAAAGATTTTATTCATAAACTAAATCTACTTTTGAATTCACCAATTTAATTCCATTTAGATTTGTATAACTAGAATTATTACCATATTCCTGCGGGCCATTAAATTCTATTGAATTTGATAGTTGCCGCGCCTAAATTTGGATAGAATAATTGCAACACAAAAACCTTGAATTATATTAAAATATCTGTAATTTACCGACGCGTAAAAAAATATTGCCTTTGGAGCCAACAAAATTACAATAAGAGCGGCATTAATAATATTTATTTGTAAAATTGTTTCAAAAACATTGTCCGTTAACTCTATATGATTGTTAGTGTTTATTGGAACGGTTTAAATGTTTAAATGACAAAGACATACATATTAGTCTTTTGCTTCGGGTTTTGTTTTCTATCGTCCGGAGCGGATGTAAGAATCTATGGATCGTGTTTCCGTCTGCGAAAGGTGTGCATCGCTTGAAAGGATTCCTTATACAGATTAGTTCGAATGATCGCGTGACATATTGAGAGCGAATGAGCCGCAACAGATGACAGACGACAATCGTAACATATTATACATGCCATTGTCACTCGTGATTATCTATCCGCAGCGAGAAATGTACGTCTTTTAGTTGGAAATCGATACATTTTATTTTTTTTGTTGAGAACACCGCTTCTTTGTGCTGGAATAATTTGTACAAAATTAGTTTTTGGTTCCGTAATCATTCGGTTTAATGTGTGGAGAATGAAGATGAAAAAATGGAG
>JAGJTL010004223.1:2335322-2345874 GCA_022063505.1 Calosoma granatense
AATATATATATATATATATAACATAATTCGTTCAAGTGTGTATATACGTTCGCATTTCATTTATCAAATCAGAACATCAGAGAACAATTATTATTGATCGTTGTTCTCTGTATCCACACATCATTCTCCGTTGACTCAAGCATCCATCGTCATGCTCACCCCTTTGCCATGGTACCTCCCCTTCCAACACTCCCGCCGCGACCATCCATCCATCCGTCTTGGGCCGCCAATCTTTGAGAAATTAATTTCACTATCAATTTAACAACGGCATATCAGTTGCTTGTAAACTGGTTTCGAATCTCATGCATGTGTAAAAGATGTGTCTGCGTTGGCTCTCTCTACACGAGCACTGCATTCACGCCCTTATACTAAGGGTAGTTACGGGTTATTCTCTCTCTCTCTCTCTTGCTCTCTGTGTGTATGTGTGTAGATGTTGTAGCGATGTACATACATATATATAGCTACCTATATAATTTCCCTGGAGTTTGCCTCTGTTTGCATATTATGTTTATGACGGAGAATTTTGTTGTTGGTTTCTCTAGTAACTCCTCACAGCCAGGAGAAGGCAGCCATCTTGTGAAACAGATATGGATTCAGCACAATTTAACTTACAACCCGTACCGTCGCATCCAGTTTCCAAATTAACACTCCGAATCACATACTGTAAATCTCCTTCTAGCAAATATGCCGCTAGTTTATTTACCCGATATTTAATTAAGAAAAGTAAATTATGAATGTAACAATTGTGATTAGAAAGAGTGTAATTAAAATAAATATTTAACTTACATATATGGAGGAGAACAATTACGAATATGTTTCTGTACACATATGCAGATACAAGATTTCGTATGAATTTGCCCTGCATTGTTTATTCACAACCCCTGGCTGTGTCCAGCTCAGCAACTACTATCTTCTATATACATACATACATACATGTGCGTGTGTGTGTGTGTGTGTGGTCCGTTCCTACCCCTTTCAGAGCCTCCTGAATACAAAAGGGTTGGCTAGTTTCTCTAGACCTCTGCAATCCGATTAAAAAAATTACAGTGTCTGGCGCGCACGTTCTGGAAAATTAAAAAACCTGCAGACGTGTGTGTACGGGATTTGCTCGATTCATTTCCGAAAACAAATTGCTTTTCCGTCCAACACTATTCGAGAAGAAAAACTCCGAGCGGAAATAGCCGAGTGCATATGGACGATGGTGTATAGAAAAATACTCGGCATTAATTTATAATCTACTAATATCGAGATAAAACACATCTTCCTTTAGGAGTCAGTAGAGTGTTTGTGACAAATTGTTCAGAGGCGACTTACCGGAATAGTTTTGCCAGAATGCTGCTCCGCTGCTCATCAGGTCCAAGCCGGAATAGTTCCACGGTTTCGTGTCCTGCGGCGGCGGAGGAGGTTGTGGATCTCTGGGCACCTGAGATGCGTACGGTGGTGTATCGGCACGTTGCTCACCCGACCCGGATTGCTCCCGATTGACGGGCGCCTCTGATCCACTGGATCCTGTGCTTGGTACAGACGGACGGTGTTGTTCTTGACTGCTTGTCTCTGTAATTCAGAAAGAAACCGGAATATATTGTTTGCTAAGAGCAAGTATAATATGATCAGACCCCTCAGTATATATGTTCTCTATAAACTTCTTACCAGCTGCGAGTGTTTCAGAGTTTCTCGGCCCATAGTAAGTGTTAAGAAAATGATCAACCACCGTGGGTGAACAGTGAAACATACAAACTTAATGAGAAGGGGAATATCTTGGCAATCTGTTCGGATCAATTCGAAGTTTGCTGACGTCCCGCGGCGTAACGCTCCGGGTTCGAATCCCGTACTCGCGATATCTGATTGACGGCAACAAGTACAGCAATGACTGGGCCAACCGTCGAAAACAGACTTCATTAATTCACGCCCTAGTCAATCAAATACCCAACTCCGCCAGACCATCCGCCAGCACACCCTGTGTACGGATTGTTTAGTAGTAAGTATTACCAACCCCATACCACCCTAACTCCCTCCCCGCCGCGTGACGTGAACCGTCAAACACAGCCACTGCTAAGATGCTGAATGTTCTTATGCCAGTTTTGATTCGTGTTTCATTGGCGGGCGCCGCCGTAGGAATTAAGACGTTCCAAATTACAGAGCCATGCAAATGGACCAGGGTATTCAGAGCTAATCATTTCCATACGCTTTCCTCAGCAGGAAATGTCAATGAAATAATAATGTTTCATTCATCTGCACAGATATTGACTAAAGTCTTTCTAGGAAACACATTTGATAATGAATTTCTTACCGTTTAGTATACGTAAAGCTTGCACAGAAGCTCCGGATGCTTTGAGAGCTTCTTCCAGTTGTACTCTTCGCTTCATCTCCATCTCGAGTTGTTCCTGGAGTCTCCTTCGTGCTCTCCGTTCTTTGCGCAGTCTCTTCTGCATCATCACTGTAACAAATAAACAATCACAAAGTGAGAAATGCTTCGTCTGTACAACAACAGCGTAACTACAAGAGAATTACGATCAAAATCTGCGACGTGCAGCAGTCAATGTTTTCGCATGGATTTGATAAAATCAGTTTTATTCACCGAAGCCTCAGTCTCATTTAATATTCATATGAAATTACAGTCGATCACCAGGTATGTTTGTGTCCGTCTGTCTGATGGCCTTCGACGCGCCGTCGCTTGCGGCTCAATCGTGATCATAACGTTCTTAGTTCTTCACAGAGAGTCTGTCTGTCTGTCTATCCATACGTACGTGTGTGTGTGTGTGTGTGTGTGTGCTATACCGGCTTCAATATTGCCAGGTGAAACAAACAAAAAATAAAAAGAAACTATAGACGCGACTGGTTTTCTTGTGTTCCTTTGCATTTCTAATGACGCGATCAGATTACCACTGGATGCCCGACTTTGTAATGTTTCAGACACGTGAAGAGGAGATTTTTACATTGACTACACACTGCTTCCAGCTATACAGACTAGACTCGCAGTCTAAACTCTGTCTAGCTGTCAGTCCTATCTTAACTCACACACACACACACACACACACACACACACATGCGCTCCTCAAATCTGCACAAACTTTGACGAAAATCACTTGAACCAAATATATATCTTATACAATAGTTCATGGTCATTTATTTAAACATCAAATAAAAATAATTACATACTCTTCATCATTTAGAAGAAAGATAATTTTCTTTATAGTCACTTGTAGATTTCGTTAGATTAATTTCGGGTGAATTAATGACTTTTACTATAAACTTAGACACAAGTGCTACAATACCTGTCTGGGAACAATATGAATATGATTAATCTGCGTTAGTTATTTTGACTAGAACATTGTGCATGTACACTTATCACACGCACATGCGTAATTCATTTTATTTTCGCAATGTAAATGGTGTTGAAATTAATAACAAAACACATTGGGCGTGATAAGTTACAAGAATGTTTAGATATTCACAAATACTCTAATGATGAACATTTATAACTAGTATGTACATGTATTGTGTTTATATATATATATATATAATAAATGGACATACACGTGGACCCCCTACAGGGCTGTATCTCTAGGGGGTCCGGCACGCGATACACCTCTACCACCCCCTCACACCGCCAGCTCTTGTAACGTCGCTGGATCGTTCCTAGGCCATTACCGTCGCCGGTCTCTCCATTACCACAAGCACAACTAATTATAACACTCATTACTGAACTTTATTAATCAATGTTCAATGCGTCGTCCTCTCTCGCAGTCATTCCCGCTCCCACCCCCGGCACTTCATTCTCTCTCGCTCTCTCTCGTTGTCTGTTGAGAAACATATGCCCACTGAACATCTATTTCAACATTCTTCTTCATCTCTCCCTCTCTCTATGTATGTGTGTGTGTGTGTGTGTGTATGGTTCTTCCAAACGATTAGAAACACATAACCTTTGGTTGTTCCTCTGCTTTGCGATTGTTTCCAAAGAAACAACGAATGGAGAATTTAATGCTTGCAGATCGCGGAGTGTTTAGAAAACATTTGGCTTTTGTCTGTTGGAGCTTTGAAATGTTTCCAATTTTGTGTTGAACAAAACATTATATCGCTAGTAGAAAACCGAGAGACTTATTGAATGGAACATATTGTAAACTACTATTAATTCTATCATTGACAATATTGGTCATTCATTTTAAGTTTTAGTATTTCAATTTAGATGTAAGTACAAGCAGGTAGATGTATATAAAGTGGCTGTTGTACTGTTAAAGTTCAGAGGTACAACTGGCCGATAGATTCAACTAGTGTGAGGAGAGAGTGTTTATGAGTAATGGACCAGTGTTACTAACATGACCATGCTAGGACCACACATATGCAGTTCAGTGTACAAGTATGTATATATCTTTAGGTACCCATGACAATAGCCTTATTAAGTCGCCTATTGTACACACGTCAACACACATCATAACTTACAGGCAAACATACACACACACACACACAGGTACAGATAGAAAACTCTACAATATGAATTATAAATAATAGCAAAATGTAGATTTATAACTAATATAGAAGATAATACTTCTTCTGTATACAATATAAAATAAAACCGCTCTCAACGCATGCTAAGGATGCTAAATATGTGATTTATGACAAATAGTTAATGACTCGGATCAATGGTAAACATTGTAATAATACACAAGCAACAAAGAACCAAAATATATACATAAATAGTACTTGTAATGTAATTGCATTGTTACCTGTACCTGTGCTGTTGTTGTGCCTCATTACTTAAAAATTATTAATTACTAGCGTCTGTGTGATAATTTATTACGCAGTAAACATCAAACTTAACTGTTCACATTAAGTCTGCATGTCCAAATGTCATAAATTATTTCCAACATGCTAAAGGTATCTACATATATATATATGTATATACAACAAATTATATATAATCATACACATAGCTATATACCTAATGTATATCTATAATAGGTTTCTGCAATAATTAATCCTAATATACAAAATAGCAAAACGACAGAAATAAATTAATTTACCACCCTCTGACCCCAAAATTCATGCACGACTGATGTAGGAGAAAAATTTAAAGTTAAAATCATTTGGAATATGTATAAAGAAACTGCATAGTTGTCGATATTTGCAGAATGTAAAAGAAACTGTTAAACACAATCGTCGTTCTCGTTTGCGTTTTGCATTTTTGCTGTCTGGCGCTGGCTGGCTGGCTGTGAAATAAAACAAGTAAGACAGTGCAGTAGACAGATTAGTTTGGTAGTGGTAGTGGTATTGGTAGCTCATGTATGTATATGCGCATTTTGTAATGCAAAGCGCAGAGGCCGACGGACGGACGGAACGAACACTCTTGGTCGTCGTCGTCACACACATAGGGAGCACATCACATGCTGGAAACGTATCGATCATAAATCGACTTCCATCTTGAGAATAATAACGCGCCGGAGCGAGTGAGAGCGATATGGTAGCAGTGTGCACGACAAGGACACGGCGAGCCGGTGCACATTATGCATCGTAACCTAGCATTACCTTTCAAACGTGATTGGTTGATACGACAATGATTGTAAGAACGTCCAGGCCACTCCCATTCAACATTTTTACAGTTGGACACGTGAAACCGTGCCGTCTACATAACCTATACGCGAGTGACCAGTGTATGGTTGACTGGCTGTGACCTAATGTACATATGTAAATGCGAGCCGAGTGACTCTGCGCCAATTATGTTCGTAGTTCTTCAACACGGCGTAAGATGGTGCACTATACACCGGCAGTAGGTTCTCTTTTTCTTCTTTTACACAGTATAACACTGCGCGCAGACTTGCACTCGTCGGACGAAACGAATCTGTACCGGCGGGTGATGATTCTCCGAAGTACAAGATTATAAAAATATGTATGCATATTCTACCGCTGTTGTTTTTTACTATTTGTCATGTTTTCTTCACGATTTTTATAATGCTCAGTTGCATCTAAAAGAAAAATAACTGTTCTATTCTTCTATAATTGTGTAGTGTAATAGTTATACCGATTTAACCCAAACACTTGCACTTGATAATAATTTAGGAGAAAACATAAAGATCTAAAGATAAAAGGTAATGCCATGTAAGACACTAATTGTGCTAATATTTTTATAGTCTGTAGAATAATTTTACACAGAAATATGAAACCATGTTTATAACTTCCTGCCATTATATTAAAATTCTTAATTTATTCGGTGTATTATACATTTTCTAAACGAAACAACCACGCCCGTCATGTTATGTGAGTATATTCTTCCATTCATACATGCAACATATATTTGTACAAGACAAATCTTAACCAACATCTTGGAAAGAACATAAAAACATAAATGCCTTAGAACGTTCATGTCAATATATCGATATCGATTACGAATCCTGCTTCCACACACATATAGAGAGAAGATGGAATGATAGAGAATTTTCCCAAATGACGACAATATGCCAATATTTGCGACACCATATAATTCAACATTGCTGCTCCATCACGCATTTATGTCAACCATTTCGAAAAACAATATCATAAAGAAATGTCATCCGTGTCTCTAAATACTGATTGGATGTGTGCCATCAAATGTTTTATTTACCCCAGTCTCCAGTCGGCCCACGCAAACACTCGACATCCAGCACCGTGGCACTCATCTGCACAATGTGCATTGGACGATTGTACATCAATATAAAAACTATCAGTCACAGAGCGAGCGCGAACAGCGCGTCGAAGCGAACAGAACGTACACATATCTTTGGTTTTTCGGCCAATAAAACTTGATTCGGGGATTCGCCGGGGCAAATCGTGCTATTTACGAGTTTCCTGACTTGCTCAGATAAAGAGCGTAGTGTTTCATTTCCAAATACTTACTCAGGGCGCGCTATCTGAAGCTCAGGTACCAACACACACACACACGCGCGCGCGCGCGCACGGGGTACTAAACCTGGAGGCCAAACACGACACCCGAACACACAATCAGCGAGAAACGTTATTTTCTCACACGGAACAACGGAGTAGATAAAACTATTTATTGTCAGCCTTAACTGGCCACGAAAAGCTTCTTCGAGTTGCGTTAAAACTACGCACCATATTCGACTTGACTTTTAATAAATTTCCACCATATTTACATATACAAGACAAAGTTTTACCCAAAGAAAAATACTTTTCACTACATTTACCGCTAAAACAGAGAAAATCTGTCGCTCCACACGCATACATATGTGTGTGTGTGTGTTTTTGTGTGTTCGATACTGTAACTTATTGATATCACATTTAAAGGTATTATAGATTGTGTCGCCTGATTGAATGTTTATGTTTGCTACGCAAGGGTGCTCGGCCCCCGCTAACGCTTTTTACCCTCGCCCCTCCCCCATCATCATCATCGATATATGTGTGTGTTTTTTTACATACTTTCATGCTTTCGTCCCCAAATTTTCACACCAACACTCATTGTGTCAATAATACTGTGTGGTAGAGCGAACCAAGCGATCGAAATGATTCGCTACAAAGTGTAGATTCTAAGAAGAAAATACTGAACTACTGTATCAGGTTTAATTATATTTACTAATCATTATAACAACAGTTGTAATGAAAATATATACCACATGCGTCATGCAGAGAAATCTTTTTAGAAAAGATAAAAAAAAACTGTTCTGTTTGTACACCCCTGCTCCATGTCGACGGGGCGTTTATTATTTTTATCCCCTGAAGCTACATTCTTTTTCTCCCGAAATCAGTAAAAATCATCAGAGCTGCCAGCAGTCATATACGCGCGGCGCGGGTGTATCAATGATAACACACTCGCATAAAACTAAATGGCTTTCAGACTCTCGCTACTAACACGGTAGCACCGCGTACGGCTGTATATGTGACACGGCCTGTTTCACAATGAAATGTAATCAAACATTGAGAACGCGACATTCTCCACTCGGCACATAAAAACTGTATTGCATTCGTATTGTGATTGTCCATCTCCTTCTCTCTCTCTCTCTCTCTCGCTGTTATATTATGATGTAACATAAAAATATAAAAAGCGCTGAAGCTACTAGAAGAAAATAACGAAATATTCCAGTGTCTTTTGTTATAAAATTCTATAATCAAGTCTATGTATAACAAACAATCAATGGAATCCCATGTGATTCGTGAGCTATGAAAACATGTTCACCGAATTAGTATCGAAATCTTTCAACTGCTTCCCTACAGCAAAGTGATGCATTAAAAATTGACAAGTATGAAGAAAAAAATTGACTCAAGATTAGGTACAAGCGACCAGTGGAATACTCCACGGCACCCGGTGTATTGTGCCGTGTGTATTGTTCACAGTGGCCGAATGGATCCTTTGTATTTTGGGTAAAGAATGATGAATGCCTGGCCATATAATGCGAACCATTTTCTGCGACTATGTATATACGATATGTAAATCAAATTTCCCAGCGAATTTCTTTACGAAAAGAAAGACCTATTCATTTCGAATTCAGGCGTTTTTTTTTTATTCTGCATCTTGTTCTCAACGGTACTGCAGACATTCTATCTATCTCGCTCTCATGGGCTTGGCTCCAAGCTTAAATTCTGTCCAAATATAATAAGCTTTTTGCTGCAAGAGCCATTCGCAATTTTTATGTAAATTTCCTAAATGAAAATTGTGTTTTATTTCCAGTGAAATTATAGTATTACATTTTCTCTTCTATTTATACTACAAAGAGTAAAATGTTCCAGCATACAGACAATCTTATTTCGCTTTTTTCTCTACCTCTCAAAGTGACCATATCAAAAATATATTCTGATATATATTTCAATCCACTTTTGGCAAAAGAGAAAATGTTCTTTTTGTATGTAGAGGGCCGTGAGTAAATTGTATTCAAACACATAGGGTCCGACATACGATCCGACAAATTTAAAAATAATACACGCACTGAGCCTGTGCGTATGTTCCGGTGACCGGAGCGGACCTCCGGAACACGTAAATTTGATTTCAATGTCCCGTGTTAGGCTTGAGCAATATCTTTCAAGTACAAAGAAACATTAGTTACTGCCCCTTAAATACTGTATAATCCGGCCCTGGTAAAGGGTTTTTATTTAACAGAAAGAAAAAAACACGAACAAAGTAGTCACGGTTGAATTTTCATTTCTATTTACAAATACATCCATTTATTTTATTTTCAATTTAAACTACACAATAGAGATTCGTTTCGAGCAGTTCCGGTTAAAAAATGTTGTATGTTTCAGTCAATTAAGTGAAATGATATAGTGTGAAATTCATCATGATGCCCATGTTTACAAGTTTCTAAACACATCCGACAGATGGCTACGCGGATGAAGTTTGCCAAGACGCAAACCCACCACCGCGCGCGCGCGCGTGTGTGTGTGTGTGTGTGTGTCACAATGAGTTTACAGTAAACCACACACAACAATGTACACCCACATACAGTAATGATCGATTATGCTGCAATTAGATGATGAAATCAGCTCAGGTATTTGTGCGGTAGTTTCATATTCTTGGTTTTGTTGCTTGCTTGCTTGTATCCAATTACCTACATATACATATATGTGTGCACACATGTGCAAGTTTGTGAAGTATTACAAGTTACCATGGTCGATGGCCATTTTTTTCTTATTTGCTCTGTGTATGATTGTGTTAATAATTTGTTTTTGCAATGCGCACACAAGCAGACTTCCTGCTGTAACGCAGGAGAATTTTGGAAAGGAAACTCTGCATTATACAGTCTTCGAATTTGGGTTTATTAAAAGATGTATTACACATACTGCGCTTTATTAAATTATGTAAAATTATAAAATAATATAAGGAAGAATCTGTACATCTGTTAAAATTGTCTCTCTATATATTTATATAAATATGTGACAACACACACTGTCTGTCTGTCTGTGTGTGTGTGTGTGTGTATCTCAAAGGTTCTTTAGACGTGTCACTTGCTGTGAATGTCACGTGACCACTGTATTGGAAACACGTCACAAGTGTTCAGTTTCACCCTTTGTCCACGGTGCGGCGCCACCCATCCAACAAAACCTACCACACAACACAACTATACTGATTATGTGAACATACACATACATACATACATGGTATGTATCGTGTTCTTTTGTTCTCCTCTGCCTGTGTACGTGTGTGTGTGTGTGTGTGTGTGTTGCATTTCAACTGTTAAACATCGTGGGTGGTAACTATTGCAAAATCCGCCCGCCTGATTGGCTATGGAACAGTAGCTGCGTTCTTAACTTTTCCGCGTTGATTTTACTGATTAAGTTTGAACGTTGCAACGTTACTGATAATTATTGCGTACGTGCATCACGCCTTACCACCCGTACACACTAACACACACAGTTACATGACGTATCGTTACATGTTCTATCGTTTATCGAGCTTAGATCTTCGCAAGTAGTAAGCGAAATCATTGGTTCATATCTCGAGAGATTAACACAAAGTTGATGAAAAAACTCGCTATAGCCGGTGATGATTGCATCGCGCCGGTTATAGCGAGAACTAAGATCTATAAACGCCATCAGCTAAATCACATTCCATGCAACATATTTGCAGCCTGCA
>JAGJTL010004223.1:2356144-2377625 GCA_022063505.1 Calosoma granatense
GATGTCTGGCAGGAATCTTGTATCGTCTCATAAGAATGTTGATGCCGGGCACAAATACTGGCCCAGAATAGTAACCACCAACCCTTACATGGTTCTAACCACTAGAATCACCTACCAGGGGATACTTGCCAATAATTATCACCAAGTATGTGTACCTGCACTGACCCCCAAGTATCTCGAAGATGTGAAACTATCTTGGAAGATTCGAACGAAGTTTCATGAGAAAATTTCCGGAGTTCAAATTACTGCATACCCCGTAACAATCAATACAATTTCACATAGTAATAAAATTAAATATAACATACTATTTATAATTATACTCCTTACATGAATAGCATATTATTTCTAACTGTATTACATACATGTTGATCATTGAAGTTATAATTTTATTTATGGAATATTAGCTACAATGATTGAATATTTTATTATTTACTCTACTGTGTAAAACTACGCACTGAGACATGCTAAAAACAATCACACGTTAAGGTCAATATCGCGGACCACATATGCCCTTCAACCCCACAGCAATTTGGTATCAATGAAGCGGACACACACACACGGCAATGTGTCCAACATTTCACTGGAGCGGCACACGACACAAATCATACTGCAGGTAAAACCGGACGTGTGTGGTTGAAAAATCGCAGATTGTGTATCGAACTAGGTGCGCGCAGAATATGTAAGTTTTACAGCCTGCTACACAATCGAGTAGGTGCCCTTAATTCTGAATTTAGGGCTCGTTTTTCAGTTCACTTCAATGCTGATCGAGTTACACACACGTACATGCATGTGTGTGTGTGTGTGTGGATGGCGTCAAGTTTCTTCCATATGAGTGCAAAATTACCAAATCATAACCAAGAACAATGAACATTCATAGCACGAACACAAAAACGTGTTGTAAAGTAAATAATTTTGCCGTAGATCTGGTTTATTTATGAGAATTATAATCTGTGTCGTAGATGTAGTAATTATAGCGTAAAAACATTACTAGTATAGATGTATGTATGTATGTACGAGTGTTGTATAACCGATTATATTTGATTGTGGTTAGTGTTTAGTTGTAACCGCAGGCGACATCCCGGTATTGCTATTGCGTGACTCGCATTTACAACTATTGTCACTTGTCAACGCGACTCACCTATAATTTCACACACACACACACACAATTGCAGACGAATTAATACATAAACACTGTCGTTACTTCTGCTATTACATACATACACATACACGAGACAGATAGGGGAGTAAATTCATAGATATTCCAACAATACCTTATCCTACACTACATATATAAACCTGTACTGAAATTACGTTAAAATCAGTTTACAAAAATACACATTTTCCTATGAAACTATATGGAGAAATTACAGTAGCCTGTCTTTCAACTGAAAATACGTTATTTGTAAATTAAATCACTTGAGTTTTTCTTCATGTAATATATTAAATTATATTAATGTACTCCAGATGATAACAACTATATACTACCTCTATAAATCTGTACTAAATTGTAAGTTATCGAGATAATTATGAAGATTACTAGCACAGTATAAATTCACAGCAGGGTTAATGCTTTTTCTAAAGTGTCACTTGCTACTACTGGTGGTATGTACTATGTAACATGGATGTAAATTACTACAGCAGTCAGCAGCCATATGTGTGCATGTGTGTATGTACTGTACCATGTAATCACTAGACATTAATAGTTAATTGCTATTGTTTACACCTTGTTCTGAACATATGCATGCACATTGTATGCACATGGAGTCTGTGTGTATATACCTACTTATATATATATCTGTATAGCCTGTGTGACAGTTGCTTGCAATACTGCTACGACATGTAAGTTTCGTAATTCTATCTATATTACACTAATATATTTAAACAGCTAAATAATCTTCTATACACTTAACAGCAAATACAGTTCCTTCTACATTTCACAGAATAATTTATTTGCGAAATAATACCAGTAGTTGTGTAAGCAATCTCTGGCATCCATTCCATTCTACAGTGTTGTAAATATCGATAACTCAATCAGACCACGTCAATCACAAGTCACAATGATAAAAAAATCTAAAACCAACATCAACGCACAGATCTCTCAGTGGTGCAGTCAAAATTTAAAAACATGTAATCCACTAAAGCCTACGGCAAAGAATATTTAAAAAGGAAACGTCACAATGTCTGTCTCTCTCTCTGTATGTGTGTGTCGTTGTGTAAGGGGAAGAGAAATATTAAAAACCCTAGCGAAATCTCTTTAAATGCCATATTAAACTGAATTAGCATAAAAATGAAATGACAGCTGAATGTGCACGGGGCTTGGAACCTTTGACAGTGTCACAAATCCACCAACACACGCACACATACATACATACATACTAATATATATACAGAGAATGAAAGATACAGCGAGATTTATAAAGATGAAGCCCAGGCGATAAGCAAATAGCGACAGAAAACACACTAATAAGGAATAAAGAGAATTAGTGTTATTGTCATTATGTTTTACATTTGATTTTAAAGTATATTTAAATTTGGACAACATTTCATGTTTATTATCATTGATTACATTGTATGATATTACTATATGTTTGTATGTACGTATGGGGGTACACATGCACATGCGCTGTACACATACGTGTGTGTGTGTGTGTGTGTGTATAAAGATAATTTCTTTAGGGAATCGAACTGTAGCTAATGTCGTATCCGGTCGTTGCTTCACCCTGCACCGGATATTATAAAGATTTAATATCCACCATAAATATTGGTGTTTGATATGTGCTATTGCAATTACAGGCTCCCACCTTATTTATAACAGCACTCAACAACACACGATACAGAAATATTATAATCGTTAAAAATATTATGTGCATATAATTTACGTACACACCGTCGTACATATCATAAAATGTTTAATTGTTGCACAAAATTAAAAAGAGAGTCGATAATAAAAAAAAACTGTTTGATCAGCACTGGTGTAGAGAGGGGTGGGGGACCCAGCATTGGAACCGTATTTGTGGTTGATGGTTTTGTGGTTACACGCGTGAACAAACACACACACACACACACACAGTCAACATTCGGGATAGTAATGTAATGACACGCACGTGTATATATGTACAACCGAGAACTGAAGAAATAGTATGACATTTGTCGCTAATGGGTCCACAGTTCGACTCCGGGTCGTGTCAGGTTTCTACCGTATCCGCCACACACCGGAAACGGACAGAACGCGACGCTAATGCAAGGCGTACGTCGCGACGTCAGTACTGTGCGTCGGGGCGTCAGGTTACATCACTGAATGAATGCTTCATATATATATTTGTTAGAACGAAACGACGCTGGTCAAATATCATAAAAATAATTGGCTCAATGTTCTGTAAAAAGATAGCTTATTTGCAATTTTATGTATTATGTAGAATATTTTCAACAATTTATTCGTTGTAAATATATTGATTCTAGTAACTATACTAGATATCATAATATTGCATTCAGTAATTTGTAAGATTAATTCTGTATTGTGCAGAGATATATTGTAATATAATGAACACGGTGTATTATGCTGCAGTTATACGTGTAAAATGACATAATACCTACATACATACATGGCTGCAGGAATAAATCATTGTAGCTTTTGTGTAAAGTCGAACAGTCCCGCTGTTCACACGACACAATGATATATCCCTAGGGTTAGGTGTCAACACTCGGCATTCCTCACTCTCTCTCACACATACACACACACGCATACAGTTCTCTTTCTCTTGCTAGATATGTGTGTGTGCATCTTTTCTTCACCGTACTATCGGAGAGTTAAGGTGAGGGAGTGATGTTTGTCGGAAAGAGAAGGGAATGAAAGGGCGGTGGAGGGTACTATGGTGGTGACACAGTGTGATGACACGCCACTGACAACACACACACACACACACACACACATACATACATATATAAGAAATCGATTCAGTATGTCTCACATCAATATTTCTTACTGTGCTAATAGTCTTGAGTATTTCAAGAATTATTACAAATAATATTCCGCGTACTGTACGCTTGCTAATCTTTGAAGATTGATGACTGTACGAGTGTCGAACTCAGGCCTGTGATATACACACCCTCCACTCCCCCCCACTCGTCTGTGTAATCTTCTTGTAGTGTGGTTCGCGCGCGCGCCTCCACCAAAATAGATAAATCACCGCACACCCGAATACGTGTCGAAAACCGAAAGTTTTTTTTAGAACTTTATACAAATTTTGTTTTTTATTGTACTGTTGAAAAATGTACAGCCTTCGATAAGAAAATATGTTTTGGAATAATATGAATTCAGTACAGATATCTAGCAGTGATTCTGTTATTAATTTAGCGTAGTATGTGTATTTCATTGCACGTTATAGAGGTACGGTGGGATGGGTGGATGGGTGGGTGGGTTTCCGGTGGGATAGGGTTTGGCAACTATTAGCAGACATCCCGCTGCGGCCATGTTCACGTCTTGGCAAGCAAAGTAATCATACATGATTCTAATTAGAACACGATATTGAAACCCTACCGCTGAGAATGTAAGTTTATGCCCATGTAACTTACATACATACATACATACATATACTTGGTCGAAAGCAATATCAGTACAACTACTACAACTTATATGTATATATCTACATATATACGTATAGTATATATGTACTATCTCTCTCTAACTTTAGCTTTCTCCTATGTATGTATATATCTTAGCTAACGGGTAGAGAACTGAGCTTGTACAGGGGTAGAGAACTTCTTGTGAATAACGAATATCCAAGAGTTGAAATATGATATGGCGTATAATATAAATCCAGAATTCATAACATAACATTCACTACATGGAATATCTAAGGAAATCAGACTCTAAGATACATGGTAATCTAAAGAAGACGATATTATATACATATATATATATACAGACAGAGACAGAGAGAGAGAGAGAGAGAGAAAATTAGTAAAAGTTCTCCCTGAATATATTTGATCATTTATAGAAATAACAACAGAGCTTGTTTGACTAGATAGTTCACGTTATACGAGTATAGCATGTACGTATGTTTGTGTAAAGTTTTGTAAGAAAACCACACAAATAACATACCAACCCACCCTCTGACAAGCTACTACTAAATTTCTCTGTACAAGTAAAACTAATTTGTTTGTGTTTGCATTTCTTCAACATAGTGAGGCGCGCATCTTCTGTTTGTTGGCTTCTTCCCTCCTCCTCCACCACCTCCTCCTCCTGCTGTGTTCCTACATACTATACTACTATTGATATCTATCAGTCAAGCAGCCAGGCAACCAAGTGAGCAAGCGTTCAAATAAGATTAACGTATAATGATCCAAATAGTTGACATTCCATTGCATACCAATTATTTGTGTTTACTAATTCCACCGCCCACTGTACGATTCCATGTGGAATTTATATTTGATCTTGGCTTTGTCTTCGTATCAGATCAATGATTTGTAGTTTCCGTCAGAAGATATTTGGTAAGATGTATGTATAATTACAAGACAAATGTTAATGGATCATTCTATGAATTGGTTCGTTGATATTTCACAACCGTCCCCCTGCCTCTCTCTCTCTCTCTCCTACACTATTCAGCCCCCCAACTGTGTGTGTGTGTGTATTCTATAATATAACGTCAGCTACTGAACACTGAATGTTAATAAAATAACATTTATCAGAACATTTCAAGAAGAAGAAGTCTTTAAGTTTTGTAATTCCGACTTGACATTTGTGCAAAAGGTCATTCTAGCAATATACAGTATACACCAAGTACAGCGCCCATAAACCGACTAACCCCGCACTTAAATAGCTTCACGGAGGGTAGTACAGGTCACTCACAAACAACTAACCTCCTCACACCACCCCTCCCAGTCCCTCCCACTCCCGGGCTATTTAACAAGTAAGACATATACTCGATAGTACCTTCAATGAAACTATAATATTTCGTGTATATATATTACTCACAATGAAATTATTAAAACATAAATGTACCATTACGCGCAGGTATATTTCGATAATTATATTTAGAGTGAATATATGCACACAGTTGTATCATTTAAAATGTTAATGCAATGGAGTTATCTAGACGGTTTCATCGGCATTTTGTAGATAATTTACGGGCCGACAGCGCCACGGTACGTATGTGAATGTGCATAAACGGAAATATCATGAACTACTGCACGGATATTTCCAAGTCGTACATACACTGACGTTATTTATATTCCGATTGCAATCTTAAACCTATCGTAAAACTTTCAGAACGTCATTTCACTGTATGAAACATACATATATGCAAAGTAACGACATACCTCTGATCTTCTGTTCATCCTGCAACTGTCTCTCTAAACTGTCCTTGACTTCTCGTTCCCGTAACACGTCCATCTTCAGTTCAGCTGAAATAAGAAACATACACATGTATATAATACATTGTATGGGAATAGTGTACGGTATATAATGATGGCAGTTTATCTCATATTAACACTCATTATTATTATCCTAATTTTAGTACCGTTTTGTGCAAGTACACTTTATAAATTTGCAAATCGTTTAATGGCTGTAAATTTGCGTATAATTTGTGCTGCGACAGTGTGTGTGTGCGTGTGTGTGTGCACGTTGCTTACTAAGAGGATGAGCGGCGGCTCATTAGTAATCTTAGCACCTTGGACCTGTGTTCGATTAAGATTGCGCACTGGATAACGTGCACCTAGAGATATTTCCGAAGGGTTTTGTTTTTTGTTTTCACCTTACCGTTGGGCCCCATCAAACAGCTGCTAAATGATAATTGTTGATTTGGTATCACACAGATGCCCCCTTGCAGCCAGTCATTATGTTAAAATGTATTGGCGCAATTATTATTGAATTCGGCGCTCTTCACCACCACCGTCGAGTTATGGTCGATATATATTGAGACTTATCGACCGCACTGTACACTTTTATTGGCCCGTAATTTTTAATTTGGAACTGAAATTATGATAATCTGTTAGTGGTATCGAATTTTTAATTCAGTGAACAATAAATTCGGTTCCTACACTACGAACCGTCTCATATTTATTAGTAAGTAAACTGCATGATGGTTAAACATTTGCATACTAAATTTTACTCGTTTTTAAAACGTCAAACCGTGCATATGATTTAGATTCTGTACGTAATATTCAGTAATAACGTGATCCGCATATGAAAATACAATTTGTAACATTTCTATATTGTAATAAATAATAATTGTTTTGTACAAATTACTCTGCGACTATTATATTTTACTACAAGTCTGTACACTTATTAATACAAACAAAGGCACCCGCGGTGCCGATGAAAAACACACCCTACGAGTAACAGAATATCGCATTAAGACACAGACCTGCGTTCGTGATTTAATAATGACATTGTTTGGTTTTAATTGAAAAAAGGTGGCAGCAGTACATTTCCTTAATACCCGGACATACAAGGTCCAATATCCTTTGGCTAATACAGTTACTGCTAGGGTGTAAACTCTACTGCAACTTTTTACACGGGACGCAGTCATAATAATAAAAAATATGTTCGGTTTATAATTATGCCCTTTGGAATGTGTCCGCTTGCGATTTTAATTTTAATATCCTAGTCATCTGTGTCTTGCAGACGAAATGGTATTCTTCTTCTTCTTAAAGTTTTATCTGTATGATTCAGCTGGTGTCTTTTATTATTTCAATGTATTTTTGTAATTATTTTTAATATTTATCTTTATGTTAGAGGGAATATGGAAACAAGAATATATATATATATACTGCAGTTTAACAATTTTGTAGCAGTAAGATCAAATCAAATATTAATTACTCGTATAATAATTAAACATTTTGAGACAATATATCGTATGTAATGACAATAAAAAATTAACAAAAGCATAACAAGAGTATACAGGAGGGGACTATTCATATTTGAAGTACAGGTTTTTTATATCTCATACACTTTCATCTATGTATACATATATATAGAGACATCTAGTGTTGTATATATATAATACACACTCTGCTAACGAGCATATTCTATACCATAAGAACACTTACACACACACACACACGTACACTTATGTAGATAATTATACGCATTATAACACATTAAGTGCACACCAAGAGTATCCCTTAAGACTAAAGATTGTTATTCAATTAGCAGCGATATTCAGAACTACCAACTGTGACAACAATAAAACTAGTAGAAGAACGTCTCCTTCATTTCAACAAGAAAACACTTCAGAATATACACATGTATTGAGACGATATTTCGTTACAATTATTGTTAGAAATATGTTTCGTTTATTCTCATACAATGTTCCTTGATATATAGGCGGCTATGTTTTAGTAATTATCCAATTATACTCGGTGATTTCTTAACGCGGCTAATATTTAATGACGACTCTTTTAACTTGGAACAAATGATGTACCACTAGCGTGTGAATCAATTTCTTTCCATTTACACGCTAGCTACAGTTTAGCGACGGTGCTGCCATCACCACCAGCTGGTGTGGCGTCTTCATACTTGTCTCTCACACACACCACCCGTCCCCGCCCCCCGTAGCATTGCCGATGCTAGAAATGTAATTATTTTGATATAAATCACAACTTGCATGACAGCTGACGTACCGACCGCGTCAACAATAACAGAAAAACATCAGATACCCTTATTTCTTGTTGCTGTTCTGTAGAATAAATCGCCAGCATTTCATTCTCGATTACCATCATTATAATTTATGCATTTACTTTAGCTCAGTCTAAAACTAACTCTTTCCTTGTTTATTTCAAGTGAATACCTGATTACTATGTGATCTGTTCAATATATACATTCATTTAAGATGAAGCTCTATTACGGACTATAAGTTATTGTGTAGATAAAAAAACATCGGTGTATCAGATTACGTACTTAGCAATTCGTGTTGTCACTATTTTTACCTCTATCCCTCATCATTCCTCCCTCCCTCTCTCTGCTAACACCTCCCCACCCCTGCGTTGCTTAGTAGTGCGTGCGTGTGTCTGTGTGAGAATAATATTTTTCTTCCATCGACTTTTCCGGAGACACGGAAATGGAATCTTACAGCCGGCCATACAGAATTGTACTGTTGTTCTGTACGTGTGCATGCCGAGTATACAACTGGCCGCCTCTATACCTGTGTAAATTTCATTTTAATGGAATAATCATTTGTGCAAATATTTGAATGTTTTTTTTGATATTGAAATGCGAATCCGGTGTTTCTTATTATAACTGCCAGGGGTGTGCCACGCTAGTCTTTCATCCATGTACTGTGTTGTTTTCATGCGAAATTAAATACATACACACGGTACATTTATATAACAAATATATACATACCTAGCTATAAAAATATTAGCACAACTGCTCTTAAGATTTAGTTAGTTTACTATCTGCATCAAGTTTAAAAATAAACAAATATATTTACTATCGTTGTTTCATTTTTAACAAACTTACGGCAAAGTAACTCGAGGAGTCTTCGGGTGAAAATAATTACCGTAAATTCATCACAAATTTATTCATTTCAATAAAGCAAACGCTGAATAAGTAGACGGCGACGCTGGCAGTGTGTATTGGTGCACGCGGCGCGCGACATTAATTTTATTTCGTACATTAATATTCAGAGTCTAATTTCCCGTTCCTATAAAACTGTGTCCTATCACCATAACTCATAAACACAATACTCGTTATTTCCAATGTACCCTCCCCTGCCTCCCCTGCCGCCCCCGCTACTAACATTGTGCCGCCTTAGGGGGTGTAGATTTCAGGAAGTCCTCTATAATTGCGGGACCTGATATTAGCAATAAGCTGATTTTTTATTCACCCCCGCGACCAAAGTCTTATCGCCCCCACAAAACCTGAGAACAATACCTAATCTGTACCCCTCCCCCTTTCCACAAGTTTTTATACAAGTCTTCCATCGGTACATACACAGAGAGAGCCTTATGCTACAATATAAGAATGGTGAATATCGCATGTAACAAGGTAGGAAATGTAACAATATGGTCGCTATAACACTAAACCGGAATGAGCAGACCGTTGCCGCAAGTTTTCGCGTAGGAACGCGAAGCATTTTTCTGAATTTTTTATACCCGCTTGAAACCGTGTGCGCTTGGCAACTTATTTTTTAATGAGTGATATCAGTTTTTAACTTTACCTTAACACGGTTAATATTTAAGTGCATTTTAAGGCGTCGACTTGTTTGGAAATATTGCAGGAATTGCGGAGATAGTAAATTTTGTAACAGAGCAAGCAATTTTAAATTTTAATTCCTTGTTGAATTTCTGTACTACTGATAAAATAATAAATCCTACAGTATTTATTTTTAAATATAACCGTAACTAAAACGATACGATTATTTATAATTTTCTACGAACACCATTCGTAAATAATGATATACGTATCAAGCAGATAGGAGACAAAACAAAAAATTGAATATTGATTGTGGAAAGCCATATTTACATATCACTTGGCACCGTAGTCAAACATTCATATCTACCTCTGTATGTGTGTGTATGTGTGTGTGTGTGTGTGATATGTTTGTTTTGACATACATGTATGTATATAGGTAGATAAATGTAAATGATTCACATATATACATTTATATATCTATATATGTGTGTGTGTATGTATGTTCTTGTCAATTCTTTCTTGATTGAGGACATATGTGTAGCGCATATGGATATGTGATAAAATTTCACTTATTGCAATTGTCACAGTGCACATGTACTGTATGTACTGTATGTTGAAACGGTGGCGCGCTCTGAAAGCATTTATATTTTATCACAAATGTTTGCTCGACTAATTGTTTTATGGGTTTGTGTAGATAAACTTTGGTCCCCGTGTATATTCTGTTTACATAAATGTACTCGTCTCTCTCTCTCACTCACTCTCGCGCCCACTCGTTCTCTGATACTGTAAATAACTACATACATACATACATTACATATGCATATGTATCGATATTTTGGCCATTTGTTGTGGCGCTAATTGATTGGCTTCTGTTTTACTAAGGACAAGCACTATTAATTATGAAACGATTACAGTGTTCCAAATTAATTTCAGGCTTCCAAGTAACAAGTACCGTTGTGTTTATCAAAAGTGAAAAAACTCCTGAAATATGTATACTGAAAACTAATTGATATGTCTATTAGTTCTTAATAGTTTCACGATAATATTCATTATGAATTAACATGGTGTTTTAAATTCACGCCCTCAACTATATAATTTAAATTAACAACAACAAAATGTGTCTAGAAAAACGAATTTTGTACAAATTAGAACTGATGTGAAAAAGTTGATTAAGACTAGGGATGTAATAATGAATTATGAGCGTACATTGCGCTCGATAATTAAACTAAATGCTCTAATTCCTAGGGAGCAGGTGAGGATCATGTCTTTCGCAACTTATAAAGCCGCCTCGGCTTTTTTTCTTGCCTTCTGTCAGCAATTACACCCACATATATATGTGTGGTCACTCAGCACCCCAAATGGACATATACCCTATAGAGTACGACACATAAGACTGACGAATGATAAAATTCCTATAAAAGATGTCTTTTAAATAATTACACCAATAATTAACACACACATTGGAGCATTAACGTGTGCAGGACGGGTACTATTTGATAATTACCGTAGGAAAAAACATAATCGGAATTACCCACATATACGTATTAAATACTTTAAACTCCCGGGCAGTTAGATATGTATATATGTTCTGAAAGAGTCATAAGACTTCTCATTAATAAGTAATTACTACATATACATATATATGTAGCTGGTATATGCCGGTAGTATGTATGTATGTATGGCAATTAATCAATGATTGTATCAAATGTATATTCACCCGTATGTCCTTGGTCAAGTAAACAAATGAATATTACCACAAAAGAAAAACAATTTAATAAAATACCTATTTCAATTTTTCATCATTACTCGACATTTTTCTATTTTATACAACACACATACATACATACATGTATACCTGTATGATAACATATATGATAAGTGATGTGTAAATTATTTGATAACGTATGTTTGCAGAGAGCGACGCGCGGGGAGAGGAGAGGAGAGCGGTGGACACTCAAATACTTCAGTTGCATCTGGAAATTTCACTAGGCCATTAATATTACATAGCTTTTAGCTATATTATTGTTTTATCTATGTTTATTGCGTGTGTAATAAATGTGTATTTCAATTTTTGATACTGATAACAAGCGGCACATATATCAATATAAATATATTACAGTATATATGTAATCATCTTTGTATTATTTTTAAAAATAAAGCATTGAAATTCAAGTAAAAAAACGCAACGTTTACGTGTAAGACAAACATATACACCCTCTCCCTCCCTGCACATTTCAGTACTCCTTGTTTCAGTTCTTATTCCAGCTAAAAAAACATATTTTCATTCCGGCCGACGATTTTCCAAAAGTGATGAGTTTATTTAAGGCACCGCTCACACAGATACACAATAACAAAACTTTATTTGACACGTAACGATGTGTGTGGCCTATGCAGGGGTGCCAACCACACACACACACACATATACATACACACATAGTGCAGTATAAGAAAATAAAACCGTATTATATAACCTGTACCGCAGAACAAGCACATTTTACTTTACGAGTTGAACAAACGCATCAATTTGCATATGTAAGTCTGCAAGCGAGACAACATACTCATCCATACACACCACAGCAAGTATGTGTGACAAGGACAAGATTTAAGTAGGATCAAACCATTGGCAAAACGAGGGGAGTGAGATAGGTACGGTGAAATAACGTTTGGTTGTATTAATACATTTTCATATTGTATTATGCATATGTAAAGAATTATATGCTAGAAGGAAGTGTTGTATATGACTTGTTTATTATTGGAATAAATTTATATATACATACATAATTCTTCTGCTCAATCTTATATTTGAAATCATGTTAACGCACACGTTGTAGTAGAATAAAAGTGATTTGAATATTTGTTAAAATTATTTCTGTACTGTTATTACAAGTGTAAAATCGGATACACGTATGTATGTGTGTGTGTGTGTGTGTGTGAGTGTGTAGGCGTTAACACACGAACTAGTTACCGTAAGCCCTTTCTCTCTATACTCTCTCTCTGCTTCTCTAGTAGTTTACTTAACATAACATTGCTGTTCCCAGCTTTGAATTAATTGAATTATTGGACCGAAAAGAAATTAATCTTGTAATGTGTACAGGGGGATTCTATAATAACTCCCCGTGTACACACACCCATATCGGGTAGTGTATGTGGTGGTATATATGAGTGAGTGTAGAGGAGTGTGTATGGTCGACTGGAGTACAGTGGAGCAGTAGCAGAATCAGACTGCTTGAGGTTGTTTGGCTTACGGAATCTCACGAGCCGCCTCCCCCCTGTGGGATCCGGGCGTTGTTGCTCTTAACGTTCACGCTACACTATCCCGTAGGCGCTTACTTAGGAAAGCTTAACCTCCCGCAACCCTACTCTACCCTGCCCACCCGTACAGTGCTGCTGCCACCATACTATACCCATCCGTGGTGACTGTAAAACGACAGCACCACCAGAGGAAGGAGTACTACATCCTTCCTATATATACAACCCATGCACACATACATACACATATACATACATAGATAGATAGATAGACAGTTGATCTGATGCTCACTTCACTCTCACTCTCTCTCTCTCTCTCTGGTACGTTACATTTATTGGCATCTAATCGGTTTATTCCATGTGCAAACTTGGGAATGTTTGGATTTCTGTGGTTGCCAACACTGTTTCACACCAACCACAATACTCTCTCTGAATGGCTTAACAATTAGCTAGTGATTTGTAACACCATTCGTATGCATTGACTCTTTGATTTTCAACTGAATGCATAAGTTTAAATGTTCAACAGTGTCTTACAAGTAGCTGTATGTATATATGTACATATGTATATATGTAGGTATGTATGTATGTATGTATTGTTGATGTGAGATTATACCTACGATTAATAACCAATGATTGTGTAACATTTGCAGACTTACAATTAGCAATGCGGGCCACTAATTCACTATGCAAGTCTGCAAAGAATTACCAACAATATTGGTATCATTTTGGTTTTCCTCACATTGCTATGGTATGTTTATAAATTGTAATTGTAAGATTACAATAAAAACCAGCATTGTAAGTTGTAATAAACCATTTGAATCGCACGAACCATCATCTGCTTCACGCATGAATGCTTTCTAATATCAATGGTGTTTTTACATAATTATAAACGGAATTGTAAAGTCAATTTCGTATCGTTATTACTAAAAAAATTAATTCGGTTTGTCAGGTAGAATATTACGTTTAGTTTCCCGCAAGTACGGTCCTGGATTCACGGTTCGCATGTGGTAAAGAGAAATGATGGTGTAAACATGTCTTTACTGTACACAGACACGAACAACTATGCTTTTAATTAAATTATGTTAATACAACACACACACACACATATTCACATGGTTATAGTATACAGGAGTGCATACACTACTGTATGTCTGTATATATGTTTACGGGATGTTCCGTAAATGGTGTTCGCTTCTATTATATGTAAATCCGGTTCGTTCGTTGGTGTACTCTAATGAGACATATGGTTTTGCACACCCGATATCCGCGCCCGTACTATCTGTGTATCACTGATGCTGGTTTCAACTTATTTAGTCTCTACTGATAACAGATCGAGATACGTTTGTTAAAAGGCCTCTTGTATATGTGTGTGTGTGTGTGTGTGTGTGTGTGGGTGCACCAGCGCGATATGTGAGTTAGTAAGCGACTTGTAAGATCATTATCACCATCTCAAGACGACTCACTTACTTTAGTAACCCGAGGTATTTTTCTTAGTTTCTTTTACAGCAACCGAACATGTTTAAAATATTGGTTAAACATATTCCACAATATAATAATTGTATATCGTTATTGGTAAATGAATACACGTGTATGACTGTCCTCTACGTACGTACATTCATTACAGCACGTGTGTATAATTTTAATTAAATATGAAATTACTGAATTAAAACTATTTGCGCACTTTGTAGCTGGTTGGTTGGTTGGTAACGGCAGGCGTCGTGTATATAATTTAGAAAGCCGGTGCACGATTCTATGAAATTGCACAAAATTAGAATTGTAGAAAAATCAACGGCGGCCATGTTCACTGTTATACGCTCGCCCACACAGGCCAATACATACAACGTACATACATACGTACGTACGTACATAGGTACAGAGTGTAGAAGAAAATTGCAATCCTATAAACATTTAATAATATAAATTAATACAATCATCCTGTGAAACGGACGGAGAACGTCCAAGTATCTGTGCCTGATATATAATACACCGTGGTATAGAGCGCCGCCACTACGTGCAGCGGGGTAACGGGAAACTCACTCACGAAATGTGCACCATTAGATGTGGCCAATAAATTACTGGAAATTGCATAAATAACCCGTGAACGCATCTATCGAATGTTATAAATAAATTGCTATTACTTGTTTCATCTTACTTGTTTCATATCTATCTATATATGTATGTATGTGTATGTGTATGTGTACAATCATCCTCGCTTACTTAGGAGGAGGGCAAGTGAACTTCACCGACCTCTTCACTCGTTAACCAGTGTTCTTCAAACTATGGTTACTTATATTCTATCCGAATATTCGTCCACTAATGTAAAAAAGTTTTTACATCTCAGCGCCCATAAGTATATGTAGTTGATATGGTAACATTACATACAAACATATGTGCTCATAGCTGTATGCTATCTCTGCTCGTAAACTGTAAACTACCACATAATGCTCTTTGCTAACTGACACACAGTATATACATATGTGTACCTCACCATCCTCTGCTGCAGATAGCCGCTCACGAGTTATTACTAAAGACATACACACATGTGTGTATGTGTGTGTGTGGGACAGACAATACCTGGGACACATCATTGTAGTTTCATAATTCGCCGGTATCAATGTTTAAATGAATGTGATACAGTGTGAAATGTTTTAGAACGTCTGTTTCCAATACTCATACAAGCAGAATTAAGAACAAGAAAGTTATAAATCTATATTCCATCCATCCTGCACCAATTCTACACTCTCTCCATAAATAATACAATTACTACAGCCGCGCGGTTAATTTCCAGAATCAATATTCCGATCACGACAACAAATAAATTCAAATTGAAAACGCAACGGTTGCCCCGTAATTTATCATAAAAATTATCCACCAAATATATAAACGATTGGTCAGTTGTCTGATGGTAATCATATACCAACGAACTGTTATCTTGTCTGCCAGGTGAACGGCAGATATTCGCAGCTTCGTGTGAAGTCTCTGAATGATGTTACGTGTAGCAATTAATATTATAAGAAAAGTATACAACAAATACTCTTATGCTATACTCCCAGGAATTGACAATGATTTTTACCACGTTTATATTAGAAAACATATTTACTACATTCGATTATATACTTTTGATATTAGATTCCTAACACGGCTTTTCATGAAGAAGGAATCGTTGCTATGCTAGTTTTTCCTTATATATACTTACACTTACAACCTACACACACACACACACACACACACACACATATTTGTACAGGGGAACAGTTACAGACGTTAACCACGAATACCTCTACTACACACACAGCTAGTTCTCTAGAGTTAGTTCAATTAAACAATTATCTTGTCATTACAAATCGGATGTAATCATACAGGTCGGTGTTCATAATTCATGGCAACGGATTTATAGTTCTAGTTGGGAGTGACACGCGGCTATATACGAACATACACGTATATATAACTGTGTTTCACTTCTATCTATATCTCTTTCTCACCTCTACTTACACTCAGTCAGTATATGCTCCGTCTTATATCTCCTAACGCGAATCTACAACAAGTGTTTCATAGAAAATATATCGATATTATTTGTTAAAATCATAGTACAGATAAATATGATACCTGTATTTTAGTATATGAAAAGTAATTAGATATATTCGCATAAACTTACATGAAACTTATGTAATATTAGCGCTAGCTAATTTCACATGTGTGTATACGTACGTACACCCTTATAATTTCATTCTTAATGGCAAGGGAATTAGCATAGTGTAGCATGTGTTCTCAAGCATGTACGTAACGTAACATAATGTAATGTTAGAACGTACGTACGTGGTGAATAATCTAAGACATAGATCAGTTTCAGTCTCCCGTATCAATATCAACAATCAAACTATCACACACACATATATATGTATATATGTGCAATCAATCGATACAATCAAATTATTGAACCTTAGGCAACAATTAGTTCATCTCTGATAGTAAAATGTTTTATTTACGTTCGATTAAAGTACGTTTAAATAATGATTACTAAGTCCATTTAGTGTCATAAAATACGTATACGTTATAATTTTAACTGAAACAAACAAAGACGCTAAAAATTATTTAAATTTTGTGCTACTTTTTAAGTTTACAATACAACTGAACTATTAAACCGATAATAAAAACAGCAGTTGGTACGTATACATATATATGTGAGTGTGTGCATATATGCATATTCACCTCCTCCTCTTCCTCTTCCTCCTCCTCTTACTCCTGATGGATTTTGCGGCATGCTAAACATGCGCCGGCAACGTTCCTTTTTAACTGTTAAATAACCATAAAACCACCATCAAACCAAACGTTTTATTCATCATTAAAATGTCCGCGAATACATTCAATTGCCGGGAACAATTTGCACATATATGCATATAATAAATGTATGTATGTCTCTTTCCATCATTCGTTTTACTGTTCTAGTTCTTAATAATTTTACAAAAATATTACCAATTAATTATCTAGAATAGTTAACGAATATCCATCTCAATGTTCTCGAAACTGAATTTACGGTCACGTATATTGACTTTCGCTTATAATGACAAAACTTTATGACTGCCGTCTATACATGGTATATAGACACAGGTAGGCAGACAGCCAGGTATGTTTCGGCACATCAGTTCATCGGATCATATCACTTGTCTGCCCACGCGCTCCTTCCCAGAAATTCATCCAGTAGCGAGTGCAATAACTAACGAACATATACACTGGGGTGAGTATTGGTGGAGGCGGTGGGGTGGAGGCAGTATTGTTTTACATATCGTAAACAAGTGTGATATGAGCGGCATACATACATACATACATACATGTACACAGAGCACAGAGCACATTTATATAGACAAGCAGACAAGATTGTAAACGATCCCAATAATTAATATTTATGGTTCTGTGCTACCATACAACATTTTATGTTTTGCAACCAATCCACTCTTTGATTTAATTGAATACTCTTTACTACACGGCATCTCTGTCTCACATGCACATGTTGTACATATAATACTGCTATCTTTGTCTGGTTTAGTAATTCGGTGAAACCGTTGACTAACAATTTATATACTTTTTGTTTTGATTAATTTACGAGTGTCGAAGTAGAGATGACGTTCTATCCTCTACATGTATATAGAGAGAGATTTTTATGTAAAAATTTTGCCGAGTCAGAAATACTCTTGAATATTTGTAGCAAAGTTGTAAATATTTTATGAATATTAAAAGGATATTTATGAACGATAAATTTTGGACATGTAAACCAGTTAATGTTATATCGCATAGGGTTAGTTAAACTCGATCTACGTATATAACATGTATACCTACATATATGCTGACAAATAAATACTCACATCCCATTATATTAAATTAGGCTTACTCATTTTACGTTCGTACGGTTCTTGTGAACTGTACAATCACAATATATTCATGCATAAACGTTTGTCTTGCGCCGCGGATATTTAAATAAATTCTTTCTTTACATTCATGTGACATATTCTAGAAATATGATGTTCTCTCTCATCACAGAATTCTACTTTACACTGATACTGTAATGACTTGCATTGCAGTAGCTAGCTGAAGCCATTTGAATACTTGCAATGTGTAATATCTACAAGTGTCACTGATGTGAGTTGAACTCAAGCTATCAGTAATAAAATATTGTCGGTTAGCGGCTGGTTCATATAAGTTAGTAAGTATGCAGGTAGGTGAGTATTTTTTGCTACTATACTTCGTGTCTATTAAGTTATAAAACCTTCTCTCTATATAACACTAGATCCATCGTTGTTATCAACCAGAAACTACAAATATCAAATTATAAATGGCCTTTTATAATTTTATACCCGTTTAATGAACTCGAATAAATACCCAACACACTTTATGACCAGCAATATATTGCATTTCCTTTGTCAAACTGTATTGACCACAATTTTGTATTGTTAATCAATATTTTGACAACCCTGTGTCCACTGTTTCGTTACCGCTGTTGGTACACAAGGTGGTCCGGGCACAATGTGTTGTAAAACATTTTTATAACAAGGGTGTTGAAATGTTACACAATACGTCATGTCACTGTGGTGAGTTGGAACTATTAAATAACCTACTCACACATACATATGTACATGTATAATATAATAAGACAAGAAGTCTTTGTCTTACTAATGCTCCGTGTTATTCCATCAGTCATCCCCTCGCTACTACGTCGACTGCTTTTAGCTGTGCTTCTTATTATTATTACTATTAGTCTTTATGTATTCACACGACCATCTGCGGTCGCTCGTTCGCTCGCCCGTTCGCTCGCTAGCTTGTTCGTCGCCGACTGAAGCATTAAATTTTCATACTCCACCGGTATTTACAATAATGATTCATATTTAACGGACGACGATCGTAAAATTTTAGGTTATTACAAATGGGTTGTTGGTCTCTGTTGAATTATTGATACATAAAAACGTTCTGCACCGCAGACACAAGGCTGCAGACATCCGCTAACGTAAGCGGATAGAGTATTATTCAGTACAAGCAGGATAAGTTATGTCGTTACGTTAAATTTCCACTAATATAAATGTTCTCACTGAACAGTTGCATATGTCGATCTACTTTGTTAAAATGAAGAAATAAATACACAACTAAATGAAGACACAAAGTGAAGGTGTATTGTTACATCTTCGTGCAGACTCTGGCCGCTAAAATATCTTTTTGTCTTAACAATAAACTCGTTTATCGCGCCCGCTCCAGCTTACAATGACAAGATTGTATTCTCGCTTGCTCTGTCGCTTGGTTGGACGCTCGTTCACTCTCTCTCTCTCTCTCCGCACTCTTGAGATATAGTTGCAGATAATCTACCAATGCACGATATCTCTACATCCTTATCTCTCTCTCTCTGTGTGCCCGTTGCAAGATGCGATGTTATACGCTATATGTGTGTGTGTGTGTGTGTGTACTTCACGAGCTTTAACCACACACGAATTGTGCATTTAACGGAACCTTACGGCCACGATTCGAGCGCAGAATGGATTTTTAGCGATTGCGGAACGGCGTGTACCACCGATGTTATTAAATAACTCGTAATGTCACTTAAAATTATCTCGCCCGATGATCTTCAGTTGAATGTGTGTGTGTGTGTGTGTGCGCGCGCGCGTGTACGCGCGAACCAACGAACCGCCGAGAGTGCTGGAATTTAGTTTCGTTAAGTTGGTAAAAACAGAATATTTAAATTGGCTCGCTGCCGTGTGCTTTTTTCTTAATACCTACACACACACACGCTGACAATTATGCGAAGAATTAACGTGTATAGAATTTATACTTGCAAACGTATTTCAAATATTTCACATGTATACATTTATGTACAGAACTGTAGAGATAAATTATTGTATCTGCTTTTATAAATAAGGTACGGATCTTATTTCGGGAAAAAGATAGAATGCTGTTGTTGGATTAGAAGGAAAAGGAAGTTACTATCTGTTACTAGTTCCATATACAAGAGAAATAACTGAAAACGCAATAGTTTAACACAAAATAATACTAAATACCATGCTACAAGGATAATTAGCTACACAAGAGTACATACATACATACATACATACATGCTTTGAAAATAAGAAAATTCTGCACATGTCAGTAATTGTGCCATTGAACAGAATTTATTAATTTTCGCAATTACAACAGTCACACAATCTATCTATGTATTTGGTTAGTAAAACAATACCGATTAATAAATCAGACAAATAAAACAAAAGAAAATAAAAACTCAATCAAAATACGAACCTGAATATGCGGTGTAAATATTCTGAAAAAGATAAATGTTGCCCCAAATTAACGAGTCGTAAATGAAGTCCCACCCAGATTAAAATTATATATTTGTGATTTTTTTTTTTTTTTGGAAAATGAATAAAATAATACGCCAGAAATGGTTATGTTCATTTTTATAATTATTTATTATTCTCAATTTTGAAATATAACATTTACATCACACATTCAGTAGTTTTAATTACTATTAATACTAAATTATCTAAATGTTCAGTGAGGGGCGAGAGAGAGAGAGAGGCAGAGGGCAGGGGAGGTTGAAATTAAATCTATTTTATCATATACAAG
>JAGJTL010004223.1:2395607-2415764 GCA_022063505.1 Calosoma granatense
ATCTATCTGTGCCTGTCTGTGTATTTCTTTTCGTGATTACTGCACATCTCTACATGTCCCTACTCAGATATCTGTCGAGACTGTAGTTTCAAGTTTTATGTCCTGATTTAATTCGCTTCGATCATGCGATAATGCTGGCTGTGCATCTTGCCAAACTGGACTGAACCTAAAAGCTTATTCCAGTGGCAATACCTAATGTTGCCGATGCTTGAAATATTGACAGTAAACTATATGGAAAGAATATGATTGTGTTCGCCCATAGACTGTGCAAACACATGGATAGATCTCGCGAGTGAGTAACGTAACGTCAACTGAGTATCTTTATTAAGATGTCTAGTTTGTTTTTTCACCGCTAGACGGCTTGAGAACCCCACAAGCTTAGAGTTCTCTTAGTAATAAACTATGCTGAGTTCTGTCTTTATTACTACCGTACACTATCATACCTATGTATATATATATGTCTGACTGCATTGTACAATATAAATAATATTCTACACACACACACATATACAGACTGATTTAGACTTAAACATACGTGGGACGTACACAGAGAGAGAGAGAGAGAGACGTAATGCTAACGTAACGTAACGATTGTAGTAAATAATTAGTGTTCGGCACCAGCTTGGCTTGGCCGACCACCATTATTTATTACCGTATGCAAATGCGTCAATTAATTAATTAATGTTATTGGTTATTTGCGTGCATACGCATGCACATTAATAAATATATCTTTACTAAAGCACTATTCATTCTTGATATTATATGCTACATACCAACAACGCAAACAGCGGGACTCACATTTCATTATGAAAATAAAACGACAGAAACAAAAGTATATATTTACTAGTAGTGTTTAGAATAAAACCTTGCTCAAAAGTCAATAATATTATCTGCTACATCAGTTTAAAGGAACAACGCGCATCATTACAAATTGTACAGCGAATAAAAAACCGTTATATGAGGGGAGAGACAGAGAGCGCAGTGTGAATCCATTTGCATGTCGTGTCGCCGTGTGCGTAATGCGATGACAACTTATATTTCAAATTGCGAGTACTACGACGAACGCTTCGGTTGTAATAATGCGTGTTCGGTGGGCTTACGCGCCCCCCCCCCCCCTGTGAACGCATAGGGCGACGCGAGACAAGATGATGATTTTTAAAATGTCTTTTTGTACGACGAAAAAATATGTTCAATAACTGAATTAAAATGCCACTTGTTTCTTGTACGTCGCAGCTGGCGTAGACTGCAGCACACTGACAAATGACTAACTGTGTTACTGTTCGCTTGCTTCTTCTTCTACTTCTCCTTCCTATTCTATCCTGTAGTGTCTCTCTCTCTCTCTCTCTCCTTTGCCATACAACAACAGCAGTACGTTTAGTGCAAGAAGATGTGACGGTCGGAAAATGGAAATTACTAGGCGGAAAAACTAAATTAGAATAACAGTTTTTCCACATGAAATATGGGACCGGCGTCATTCAAGTATAATGTATACGGTGAATATTTAAAACTCGATATTTTATGACCGCACATATATATATTCTATCTATAGGTACAGTCAGTGTCAGGTACAGGAGCTATCCTTGTTATGAAATATTCTTACAAATTTTCTACAATTACATGTAAACTTCTGCACACTGAGTGAAACGAAGTGGTATTATTATTATTCGTAAACATTTTGTAAAGTTACAAAGAGATTGACAGTTTGCATATACATATATGTATGTTGTTGACAAGCAGCTAATTTCACGGCAGTTCCAAGACAGTCATTTGTCTGATAATTAGTGTTGGACCACAGCCTGCTTGAAACCAGCAATCTGTCGACAAGCATCCGCCGATGTTTTCTTTCGTTAAAAATAAAATAAAAACACTCGCACACACACACTCGCACTCGCACACATGTGTGTCGCGCGAGTGTTGATACGATGTCATCGCGTGTTTTCACATAATTATCCGGATTTATTTTAAGATTATTTTAATTAATTTGGAACTCATTAGTTGCATGTACTTAACATCGTCAACAGTTGCTTTGAACTGCACCGACAGATAAATTATTATACCGTGTATGTATGTATGGTAACAATATATAGGTGGGTATGTGTGTGTGTACGCGTTTTAAAACTAAACGAATCTGTCTGTCTGACTCACGTAGTGTTACATTACAAAACTCACAAGCCATAAGCTTCCGTGGATGACAAATGACATTGTAAGTTCTTCTGACATCAGAAAGTGGCGAGTCGTTTAAGGGCGTGCGTACTTCTTAGAGGGGTGAGTGAGTGCACACTCAGTGTTGGCGACACTGAACAAGCCCACGACGTGCTGGTTGATTTGAATAAAGAATAACATTTCCTAAAGTTAATAACGGCTACGTGCAACGAAATATAATGCTCTGTGTTTGCACAGACGATAATCGTTAGCCTGTATTTTAGTAGGTAGCACTATGCGCGTGCAGAACATTATTTCACCGCAATATGAAGTATTGTTAATTAATTTCGATACGGTGCATTGATGAATGCAAGACGGCCACATGTAAATGATGAAAGTAATCTGTATGTGAACAGTGAGGGAGGGTGAGAGTTGGGAATGAACATTTCGCAAACAGATCATCGTTTATAAGCATAAGTAACTAACTGTACACGGGCACCATGCTCTGCACTGCTTACGGAACGATGATGACTCTGGCGTTTGTTTGAATAGGACGGACTGTGTTCGCGATAACACTTGCCGACAATAATTAATCTTAATATTGTATTCTTGAACTGTTAGTACGCACAGTAGGGGCGAGCCCTGGCACAACTACTGACTGTCTGACTGACTGACTGACTTGACTGACTGGCTCCGAGTCTCCCGTCGACCTGGAACTGAGGTAGCAATACACTGATATCCCGCCGTGCCCCGGCTACACTGTTATGTTTTACTGTTCATATTGAACATGACAATACACCACTCTCGTTATCGTCCATCTTTTCTTAATTAAATATCGGAAAAAGTGCCAACCGCTTTGTACATTCACATTCAATAGTGTCAATCATTTTTCTTATCATTCATTATCCTTACTAAGTATATCACTATCTCTCTCTACTATTTATAATATATTGTTTGAACAAATAGAGTTGACTTTGTTGCTCTCTGCCTGTATAGTGGAATGAAATTAGTAATATTTTTTTTTCCTCGTTGTAATTATAGTTGTAATGCAATTTATTTGCAATGTGTTTGGTTTTATTTTATGTTAATCTTTTCTCCAGACAGACGTACATCATTATGTTTATGAATTATTCTGTGTCGTCATGCAAACCACTAGGTTCCTATTTAAATTTCTGTATCATACAGCCGTTCAGATATGCCAGACAATTAATTCAATAATAGAAGATTGCAATATCAATTATATTCTATTACATCAGCATGTATACTTGTACATACAATACCGAACCGTCTTATCATTTCAATCGATATTTATCTCTGATATTTTCACGGTCGCGATTAATTAAAGATAACAATGAAATTACCTATAATACAATACACACAGTATATAATACTGTGTATCGGTTTATTAATTCATATATGTACACTAATACACTTCTATATGAACTGTGTAAATCTCTCTCTCTCTCTCTCTGTCTCTGTGTATAGAAAACAATGCGATTAATTTAAACCTACAAGTGAATTCCGTCAGTGTCGTTTCCACAGTTGGCCAAGTTGAATAACTCGGAATAAATCAGAATCACAGAGGGGATATATACATACATACATACACACCGTGTATGTATGTATGTATGTATGTATGTATTGTGGAGCAAGCTAGAGCCGCGCAACGGACAATGCTTGTCCACACAATTAACAGAGCGGAATTAACAAAACGCTGGCCGATTTAAATTCGAATTAAGGCCTGGAAATTAATTAATCTACGTCACACCACTGTGTGCAGCAATTAGTCTCCTGAATAACACACACACACACACACACGTACATATACAGTGAGTAAGTAAGTAGATACAGCCAGGGTGACTTGTACAACAACGTAGAATTATAAACTTTAGAAATAAAAAGCAAACTATTCATATACGACAGATGTATTACACATGCAATGTATTATATAATTGAGGGTGTGAAATCCAAGGATGGTTCGCAAATACAAATT
Source organism: Calosoma granatense (assembly GCA_022063505.1). Taxonomy (NCBI): domain Eukaryota; kingdom Metazoa; phylum Arthropoda; class Insecta; order Coleoptera; family Carabidae; genus Calosoma; species Calosoma granatense. The sequence goes on from JAGJTL010004223.1 coordinate 2,399,743, forward strand.
GTGTAAATGTGTTCCTTCCTTGGCATGAATCCTATGTAATTATTACATACAGTGCATATGTAGGTACATATGTATGTAGTGTATATACGGGTACAATTTACAACACTCATACAATGTCAAGAGTTATTCATTATCTGCAATGCAGGGTATAGATAATATACAGGATGCGCTTGAATCTGGAGGCTTGTGTTTATTTCGTCAGTCAAATAATATTATATGCAGGCGTAATTAGCAAGTCTAACTAACACAACTGCTTTCTTCCAGAACTGGCATTCACTGTAAACTATTCCTTGTAATACTTTATATAAATAATGTCAAACTGAGATCATTTATTAATGAGCAAGTAAGAATAAGAAGACACGGATGTTAAGACGCAAGGTGCACATGCGCGCACGTTCTGTTTATGAATAATCGTGTGCTGATAAGAATGAACGTCCAAGATTAAGATGATGGGAAGTGAGTGTATATATACCTACTGCTCTATGTACGGTATTAAACAGTGGAATATGATAAATGATTATACAGAGTCTAGTAACTGATGCACACTGCTCCGCTCTCTGTTAATTAGGTATCCTACTCATTTAACTCAAGACGTCTGTTGTAGCTGTTGCTGTTGTTCAATCATTAAGCGTTGATTTTACAAGTTTTTACTTAGCCGCTCTAGAGGGTAGCACATCAGCCTCCTAACTCTCTACATTTCTCTGCGAGAATTGAGTTAGAGAGGGAGAATCAACACTACTACAACTAGACACTGTTTTCTGTTCTGTAATTAAGCAGTCATTAATATTAATTGTTTTGTTTCTTGTGTTTTCATTTAGTTCTTGTATAGTAATTATTCCTAGTGATAAATTGTGTCCGCGCGCCATGATTTGATGTATTTCACAATGAATTATAAACATTACCAACTTGCCTGCCTGCCTGCCTGCGTCTTTACAGATTTACGAATTATTAATTACCTAAGCGAGAAATATAAAAGAGCTCTTATTCTTAACGACAACTAACACTATACGAATACATTTATCCTTTTTAATTTCCTCAGAATTTATTATTAAATAATTAGTTAATTACTTAGTTAATAAAGTGTGAGAAATATATACGTGTGTGTGTGTGTAACATCTTCATATTCATATAACACACACACACACACACACATGCGCGCATCTATCTAATAATTCGTATAAAACAGACCATTAATGTTTCGAATATGATTAGCATGAGAAATGATATATCATTATATTTCTTTAATCTCCAAACACACTCCTGATATTAACAAGTTCGAAACGTATTATGGCATCGGTCGCGAGATAATCATATCCACAATAATTAAGACCTGTCACATTGGCTTCGATGAATTATTGTAGAAAACAAAACGAAATTCTGCGTTTCCTGTTTTGCTAATTTGAATATTTAATTGCGTTTAATAACCCTGACTTAATGAGCCCGACTCACTATGTGTGTGTGTGTGTATGAGAGAAATGATGATATGTTTTATATTTATTCCGTACATAGTTAATGTCGGTTGTTATGTTTTTTATATTGCTCTCTGTTACTATATATTTCGTTGGTCGAATTGTGGCCGTATGGCTTCCGGGATACGCCCACTCACATAAACATGCCTTGCTTATGTAAATTTAATTAAATTATTTCCTACCGCGGTGTAATAATTGTGTTACAATGTCATGCGTGGTAATTAGATTTTATCTAAATATCTACTAGAAACTACAACTACTACTACTAGTGTTTAGAACATTATATACCCTCATATACATACCTACTCCTAGGTACCTATGTATACGTTATGTATATATGTGGTATAGAAATAATTATCACGTATTTCTTCTTTTAATCCGCCACGCTACAAACATTCACATTTATACAGCTAACTGTCATACATATGCTCGCGCTTATTAAATGCAATGAATTCAAATGAGATCTCACACTTATTCTACAGCTAATTACAAGTGTGTATATATATATATATATATATGTGTGTGTGTGTGTGTGGTTTCACTTATTTTAATAATTGCACACTGATCTAAATGTGAATAGGTTTTAATGTAGCATACACAAAGATGCAACGATACCTGACGGATGTATTTAATCAGTAACGGTCGTATATAATTGCAATTATATCCAGATATATATATGTATATATATTCCAATTGAAAGCTATACTGTTATTATTTCAATTAGCAGAATAGTAGGTGGTCTTGTTTCACTCTCTGTCGCTCTCTTGATTTTTCAAATAATAATACAACTATTATCAGACCATGTCCTATAATCGTGAATGTTTTGTCTCGTTCAGAAATCATATTGAATGCCATTTATCAAGCAAAATACCATCAGCATAGACATCGTTAATTACGGATCAAAGTATCACACGTACACACACACACACACACATACACACACAGAGAGAGAGATAGAGTTACAAAAATGCACCGCTAGTGTTAGCTGGGATGCAAACCAGTTCCGCTCACTCGAGCTTGTATGTATGTACGTACGTCTATGGTATTTGTCAACTGTCACGGCACGGGGTTTAACCGGGACTCGAACCGTGCTCCGGTGATCCGGGTAGCTTAACAGTGTACACGGGATGATTTGTGTGTGTGTGTGTGTGTGTCGGTGTGAATAATCGCGTGTCGCATTTCATGCGTACGATGGAAATTTTTACCAAATGTCAAACAGCTAGCAAACATATGTATATCTTATTATAAGAGTATGTCTCATTCATTTCAACAATCTACACGGAGCAAAAATATTGTACTCACCTCTCCAAATGTTTGACAATATCTTCATAAGCTGCTCTGCAATTTTCCCAAATGCCAGATCTGTAAAAAAAGAAATATACAATTATATAGACGGATATTTGTTGCACCTTGTAATATTTTCTTGGTAGTGTTTAATTTCTAATAGGCTGGGATATTTTGCTATAGTCTCTTGCAAGGGTATCTCTCTCTCTCTGTACCTCTGTGTAAGTTTATGTGTGTGTGTGTGTGTCTACCTGTGGTAGAGAATTAATCATACACTCTTCTCTCTGGCACAGTGATGACGTGTACACGCATCCAACGGTCGGGATTTGCATTTTAATTAGGAAACGGAGCAAGCGTTGAAATGATAATGACGACTTGAACACAACAGTAAACAGAAGAAGAACAAGAAGAGGAGAGACAACGACGTCAGGAGCCATCTCACCAAGCAACAACAACACACTGTCTATTGTTGTATATTATTTGTACGTACGATAGTTGCCTAAACATACTGGCGACACAAACTTTTGTCTAAAATCATACTGTCGATATTATTCGTACCTCATGGGGCGCAATACTGATGAATATTTGAACTAGAAATGCGAAAATATTCAACACAAATTGCGTTAAATATATAAGAGAACAGACAGAGAGATGTAATCAGTATAAAAATTTGCATGTCTGGCCAGTAAAATGTGTAGAATCCAGTAGACTAAATCAAATATCTATATGTATGTACGTGTGTGTATGTGTGTAAGTGATTTATGTCAGTAGTTCCGCAATACGAAGCCACTTTACTTTATGCGAGTTAATTGGCAATAAACAAAGTCATTGAATATTAAATTCCTTGTGAAACTGGACCAATTCAAATGAAATTGCACGCTGTAAAATTAGTCGACGCTATATCTTCATACCAAAAACGATATGCAGAACATTATTTATGAAACACATCAAACAGAAATTTATTATTTCAACTTATAGTTATGAATTATTATCAAATGCAGAGGACAGACATATCTTATATTAGAACTAGCAAGTAAATGGAAGGAAGAGAGAGAAAGAGTGAGAGAGGGAATGAGTGAGTATTGCATTAAATATTAGCCCGTTTAAGAGTGCGCGCAAGTCTGTTTCAAGTTGAGATTAAGATTTCCTCTGTAAGATGGAAAGTTTATGGGGTGGATGTGCCAGTTGTGTTTAGACGAAATCCTTACTTACAAAGTTAAGACGACCAAGGCGGGGGTGGTAGTAGATTATCAGTCTGAAATCTCCACCCTTTCTTATAAACATACATAACAACACACACACACACACACACACACACAGCAGAGCATTGAGCCAGAAACATTCAACATTCATTGCAAGAATTATTATTTCCATCAACAACAACCAGACAAGTCAGATGTCTTAAGCAACTCGTGTGATTATTTATGAATTCAGAGTGTAATTAACACGGACAGAATCTTACATACTCTAGACAAACTCTGCATTTAATTAAAACCTTAAAATTGTACAAACAAATAAATATATACTAACATCTACTATTTATTTATATTATTTTCTCTGCCTAGGTACAGATATATGTAGATTGAGTAGGTTTCTATTCCATTCGACTTAGTTCGTGAGTGATTAGTTTGATTGTAGATCGAATGCAAATGTACAACACAGATTCCCTCGCATCAACGATGGAAATTTTAAAATTCAAAACTAATTTAAAAGCGATTGGTTTATCGCATTTTGAAGTGTTGTATCTGCTCTTTGATGTCAAAGGTACGCTTATTAACATGCATATGCAGTAGGAATTACATACAAACATAAAGGGTTACCGAATACACTCACTCACTCACTCACTCACTCTCTCTCTCTCTCTCTTTAATTCTGTCGTATTTCATTGCTCATTGCGTGTGTTTGTCCATAAATTTCAATGCGTAAATGGAATGCGCACCTCCAACACAAATTTATTCCATATAAAAATTATACAACCCGCTCTATACAAACAGTGGAATGTAGCACGATTCATAAAACTGATTTTTGAACAGCAGAAGTATTTAGCCTGTAAATAATTGTCAATAAATTCACACTAAATACAATGTATCAATGTTAAGAAATGAGAATATTGTATATTCTTATATAGAAGAATTCATGTTACATTTGAGCAGAACATTGTGTACATGCGGTATTACATTTGCCAAGCCGTACAACTGACAAGAATGTAGCCGTGTATGTAATTAATGCAATAATTGAATTAAACGTAGCATTTATATGCATACACTTATAAAGACGTTGTGTCGGCAACGTACACAAACGTTGGCGACGCGGAGCTACGCGCGTCCGTAAGTCGTTGTCAGATCGAAATTGGATTTGTTTTAAGTGCGAGAGGCCAGAGGCCAAAAGAATTCTGGATAAGCTTCTTAGCTACAGTCTACAGAAGACATACGATATTACACACACACACACAGCGAGTGTGAGAGGGGATATATATTGTAATAAACACAAGACACACACAGGAGCTGCGTTGTAATTTCTTTTTTCGGGGAAATCAAATCACGGATTTGTTTCTAAACACTGTGCTTCTTTGTAGTTTCGTGTTTCATGGTGTAGATTATAGACACTTTAGTATAACTTCTCTGGATTTCAATGGATATTGAAAATACGTTACTATAACTTCCCTGTGGATCTGAATGGATATTGAAGTATATATTTGTGATAAATCATACCTGGCTATGGCCTCCATGGACGGCATGGCTTGGTTCTTGATGACCGAGCCGTCGGGCCGGGCCAGACCGTGCGGCATACCAGGTGACAACAGTGCACTGTGCGCGGCAGCAGGGTGCGCGGGCAACTGCATAAACTGCATATGCCCCAAGTGCGGTGGATGATTGTAACCATTAGCCAACAATGGACTCTTCTCCATACGTGGCATATCTGTAACAAGACAAACATTCAACACAATTGTTTCATAACCACTGGTCTAGCTCTATCTTCTATATAGATATATGTGCAGCTTGTTGACTGATTAACAGACTGTAACATATATATACAATCTCTCTCTCTCTCTCGCATGGCTCATTAATCACTCGTCTGTCTGTTGTGTTGTCGTGACAGATGAGATCTTCAACCATCTTAGATATCACTAACAGCCACCAAACTATACATCTGTGTATGTGTGTGTGTAATAGTTATTTGCAACATTTAACTTTCTGTCAATCAGTCACCCAAGCTGTAAATTTCAACATTGAAAAATAATACTAACACAGTGTTACAATGTGAAACATCAGTTTTGCCCAAAAGATTAAGGTTTCTTCTAATTAGATTTTTGTAATCTAAAAACCATACAAAGATTCGGTGATTTAATTAACGGCAAAGAAGCAATTTCAAAGAAACAATATATATATATGTACATTCTGTGCAAAGATAAATATGTATATAAAATAGTATTACTCTCCTTGTACACATACATACATATGGACGGTGAAACAAACCAAGGGAACACAATAATTTGTTTGATAATTAAAAAAACATGGAGTTATTATTGCCAGCTAATGAGGGTGTTGTGGGAACCGCCAGCACTGTCGAGGTCGCGGGTTCGACACCACGGGACGTCTGTAGATCCGACGCGGCCTCCTGCAGTGCTCCAAATAGTCTGTGCACGCATACACACACGCGCACATCAACACTACATACATACATACATACATATAGTCGCACCTTTACCCCACACACACACACATACAGCGCATTTATTTAACAATATGAGAAATTAATGTTTGTCTTTCAACCCAACACAAACGCCTGGCCCGTCGGCTTTACATTTTTTATCTTTTCATTTTTAATTTGAAAGGTTTTTTAATGAATTTTAAAATGAAAATGTTAGTTTAAGATAAGATTGATAGGTTTTTTTTTGCTTGCTTGGGTATGTGTTATAGCTACATCCCCCAATTCTCTATTGTAATGTATCTGTTAGTATAATTGTCCTTTTCACTATTATAATATTTGCACGCATTTGTATACAGTCAGTCCGTCATATTGTCGACAGACTTGTTATTTTCAAGCTATTTCTGTCCAACTACATACATTTTGTTAATTACAGTTCTCGAAAGATTGATAAATAACAAGAAAAACAGAACCACACTCACTAATGACCGTACTGACATAATTTCAGCCGAAGAAAGGACAATTAATTTCCCTGATTTCACCCTAAACTACCCTGAAATTACGGATTGTATTTGCATGCAATGTCATGGAGCCATGTATCAATCATGTACGTATAAAGATATACACACACACACACACATACGTGTACAAAGTATACAGAAAAATCATTCGACCTTTCTTCAAGTGTCTGGATTTACATACAAAATAGCAAACTGGCCCGGATCTATAGAATTATGCATGAATTGATGCTAAATGCACGCAATTAAAAGTCGTTTAACTGTTGTGTGTGTCTGTATATACCTGTACATGTATAGTTAGCGTGGCATAAATAATACACTTGGCAGAAAACGAAATACATACACACATGCGCTTTCTTTACAAGAGAAAAAAATAATTTGAAGTCTGAGTGGCACCCGCGGCCTGCTCAGATGAAATTGGGTCCTGTTTTAGTAATTGCCAACTGTCAATGGTATCGTAAATTTATATGAATACATCTGTGAATCTTGGAACTACATCTTACCCTATGTCCAGCGAACAGTGTCCTCTAGCAGAGCATTGTGCATTTAGAAACAATGTCTCTCATTTCCAATTATTCTAAACGTCTACTCCCAAACTAGAGAAAGAAAAATCGTTGAATAGATTGTAGTATAAATGAAAGAGTTATTGTACATTTTCATTCGCGGGGACACCGTTCTATGGACAAACTATACTAACCAATTTTCAGTCGAATAAAAACGAATCGAAAAAAAAATATTTAAAAAACCAACTCACACCGGAGTGTATAGGTTTCACGCGATTCTGACCGTTATGAGGTGGGACTATGAGTGCTGAATTGGTGTGTGTGTGTGTGTGTGTGTAGGTACAAATCGTGAAACCTACGGCCGGAGGCAAATCAATTTATAGCTATTTATATGAGGTGGTTGTGCAGTCCCGTAGTACCCCATTTATACCATTCGAGATGGACGCCTTAATACGTGTTATTTGTGTAAACGTTCCGACAAAATGTAATTTCTTCCACCAGTGGCGTAGATTTTTCTATCCCCGCACCCCTATATACGTACATTATACATTTCCTGTTCTCTTGGATAAATACGAAGTAAAACAGTTGATTCTGTAATCGCTATGTATCTGTATGTAATTTGTAGCAATGTAATACTTGTCCGTGTATATGTACGTGTGTGTAATTTGTATGAATAACTTAACGTTACACTTACATGTGTTAATGTTAAGTGTATGTAAATTTGTTATAGTTTGAGAAAAACTGTTGATTTGAGATCATGTTTACTTATAGATATGTATATATGTATGCATGTGTGTATTTTAATATGTTGATTTGTTATATAGTGATTTCCTGCTATCCATGTGTTTATTGTGCACAAGATGTGTAGTTTGGTGTTTGTGAATTAGGTATAATTCGTGTCTTCCTCTGAATTATGCGGCCTGGTGAATGATAACCGTATATTAGCAACATATACACACACATGATAGCAGATGTGTGGACTTGGTGTGAATGGACTTGTGATTTCCACCTCTATATATATATATATATATTCGTACATAACGGTATATTTACTGATGGTTGTTCATTATCAATCAGATCGTTACTAAGTGGTGTTCATCCATACTAGAAAACACTGTTTCTATAATGCGGAACTCTAGCTATAATTTTTATCTTGAATACATATATGAATATATCAAATAAATATTATTATTTCTTAAATTCGATAATTACACACAAACGTACATTAAGAGCTAGAAGCACATTAGCAATCCATTTAACAACTGGGTATTTCATTTTAATTAATTATAAACTATTAACAGTTCCTTAACTCGTTGACAGTTCATTAAATTTCTAAACTAACGCTCACTTGCTCATAAATACGTAAATTATTATTAATAACTATTTAATCAATAACTATACATAAGTCGGGAGTATTTCTTATTTACGGAACATTATTCTTATTCCAGTTTTAGGAATATCATACATAGATATCTCGGTATTGTTATGTGTAAGTTTAAATTTATGAGCCCTCTGTGAATCGTACATATCTTGTTGTACTTCCATATCAACTTCTAATTATACTCTATATCACATAAATCTAGACATATGTATGTGTATGATTGCAACAACACACTGTCATTACATTAAATCTTTCTCTCTCCGTTCGTTCGTTCGTCTGTCGGTTAGTCCAGGTCTGTACTGTCCAGTATATAGCAGTGCCAGGTACACTGTTAAAATATGGGTTGCAAGTGTAACTGTGTATGTACCGAGTCCCGGTGACTGAGTACAAGACTTAGACATCGCCATAGGGCGCATATCCATAAACCACTGGCACCGCCTACATTTATTAGCGGCCACCACACGGCACACAACAAGTTCATCATCTGTCCGGCTGTAATCACTCTATTGAGAACCTGTGAATGTAATACATTCCTGCTGGTAATTTCAAAATAATCACCATCCCATCTCACAGTCTTCGATAATGATGGGAAACATTACACATGAGCAATATATTACTGTTGTATGTATGTATTTCATACTGTTGTATTGTTCCATGTATAAGTGTTGAATTGTTTGTAACAGTGTAGTGCGTGATATACATTATCCAGATGAGTGGTTAACCACTGTCCAAACCACAATTGGAAGGTTTAACCCTGCATTTATCCGCATACTTTAATAGACAACAACAGCACTCGGTCTCTCGCGATCATAGCAATTTAACTAATTCGTAATGAATAGCCACAAAGGATAACAACGATTCACACACACACACACACACACACACACACACACGAGAGCAGTGTGTACAAAAAATAACAACGATCTCTGAGAAAAGAGAGAGAGAGAGAGAGGTAGAGAAAAGTGACACACACAGATCATCATCCTTCCAGTGGTATCAAACATTTGTAACCGCCGGGAGCTATTCTTTTCACTTCCTCATATTTCTTTAATCTACAGACCTGAATGTCTCCAACACTACCTGCTTCATTTCTGGAATTAATTCGTTGATTATAGGGTACAACCGATACTTTTGTGACTGCAGAGAAATATTTGGAATTGCTCTGTAATTCTAGGTTTTTTGTAATGCTGCTAGTCAGACGGTTTCATAATTGGATGATGGCATTCTAACTTTTATTTCATTTACTCTAACAATCACAATTCTATAATGCATTGGAAGGAAATATGAGTTAAATTAAAGAGACGTTTCATCAGTAATTGAATTTGTATATTGTTTTATATATTTGTTGTTCTGTATATTGTGTAGTTGGATATTATTGAATACCGTGTGTGTATTGTTCATGGATTGGAAGGTTTGTGAATAACAATTGGAAACATTTATAATTTCGGTATCCATATGCTGATGGCCGGCGGGCGGGTGTCTGTAGGTAATCGTGTCCAAATAATAAGAGCAAAATGCTCAGATCGACTCGTAATTATGATTATTGAGAATGGACCGCAGGGCACACAAGCTTATATTGTTTACGCGTGCTGAACTAAGTGGACCATTACACTCCAACGTGCCCCGGCTGCCATTTTTATATAATGGCGGACAAAAACGAAATCATTTCAAATCGTTTTCCGAAATTGCTCTCTCTCTCGTTTTTTTTCACCCAAAACAAGCGCTTGATTCTTGGAAATGAAGCTATAAATCTTCGAAATATGGACAGTTTTGTATCCAAACTGTCTGGGAACAAAAATTAATTGTAATTATCTACGAAGAATAAAATACAGTATCATTATAATCTATCCATCTATGAGGAATATTTGTAATATATTTCTAGGTGGAATTAGCAATAATAGCATTGTTGATTCAGTGTGCCGAGGCTGGCTAGTATTCGGTTATTTATTTTAGTTGTTATTATATAATATCTGTATGGATGAGCTACATGTATAGATTGAGGGTATATATCTGCTATTGTTTTGTATATACGGATGTGTGTGTGTGTGTGTGTGTGTGTGTGTGCATTGTGCTAACATGTGTATCAGTACTACACGACGTGATGCTCCTGTTTCTAAAGGGTCGCGCATTGTCTGATCGACTGTGGATGATGATTTGACATGACGTCACTATGCCTACACAGATGACCAGATAGTTATTCAATATCTTCTCAATAATAACTTTACACACACACACATACACATATAGAGCTATACATATTCAAATCTGCATACATATTAACTAACTATGCCATACAAGCTTTTGTATTGTATGGCTTTGAATGTATATAGTAATTGTAAAACCTAGCGCATCCACCAAATTACATTCATACCTTATCTCATTTTTAATATAATTTACAGAAATATGCACAAATAAATTGCTCTAAAGCGGGAAATACTATAGTTAAAAAGAATTATTGTAAAAACCCATATTTTTAATTGATACGAGTATCATAAGATGTATGTATGTATGTATGTATGACAGTTGCTGGCAATTATAGATGCATATATACACATATACAATTGGTATGTTACATAATATTTGCTTGGTCGATTGTCGGTATTGTGCAGTTGAATATGAAATGTAAACACGAATGCAGACCAAGTGCAGTATCATGTTACAACTGAATAGAGCAAAATATTAGCACCCCCTTCACTCTCTATACCAGCTCCCGGCACACTCATCCACCTCACCCTACCACCCACCCTCCCTGAGTATATAATACTTGAAACAACATTTCACTCTGTCTCTCTCTCACACGCATACACGCAGTGAAATATCTTTCTAAAACTTTACTACAGACAGATCGGCACGAAACCTAATAGCTTCGTTAAAAGATTCGCCTTTTTATTTGTGAATAAGTTTACTACATTTTTATGAAGAGTAATTATAATTTTTCAAGAGATTTTAATGAATGTGTCTTTCTACGTATAATAAAATAATGAAATATATGTGCAGGGGAATCATTACTAGAGGAGGATAACTGAGGAATATATAAGTAATGACACATACTAATTGTGAGTAATTGTGAGTAAATGTAGCGAGTATACATATATGTTTATACGTACCATTCCTGAGGATCGTATTTGAGTGTACTAAGTAGTCTTGCCAATCTATAAAACACAAAAGAATAGTCTAAGTTTATTATAGAACTTTCAAATTCAATCACAATAAAATCAATGAATTATAAAACTAGTAATAAAGAAATTTAGCAAGTCTATTTAGTATATCTCGTTAATACTAGCTTTTCTTACCATCTACATATCTTGTATTATTTACTAAAATACACTACACTTATACTTCATTCAGTATTGTCTATTAATATTTTATTAAACCTATTGCATTTTCAGAAATACAAATCCAGCTAACAATTCATCGAAATTATTATAATTCTCATCATAACTATATAATTTCATAGTAAAACCGCAGGTTGAAATCGTTGAGAAGTGATATCCATTTGTTGGATTTAAATATATGAATCAATGGTCATAATTACAATCATCAAATTTATGTTTATAATAATCGATTACTAAACAGACACACAAACACACATATATGCATGTATGTATAGATGTATAAGAGGATGCATGGATGGATGTGGTATCTTGTGGTTGTAACCATGCACCATGATGGTTGATATGCAGATGTGGCTAATGTCTGATGGAGGTGGATGCATCCGTAATTACGGGTTGTCACTGTCTAAACGCGCGCGAGAGAAGCGGCCTTTTTTATTATTCCACTGTCCGTCTGTCTGTCCATCTCTATGTCTGTCTAATTTCTACGTGTATGTGTGTGTGTGTGTGTGTGTGTCTTAACATTAATGCGGCTTACGATTCAACGCATTCCTCGAAACACAACGTAAATTACACAACTCGAATGACTTTTTCACTTAATATTAACACGTGGTGGGCTGTACTCACTCACTCTCACCCTCTCTCAGAGATCAGTCTCGCCTGATTTACATGTGTTTATATTCGTGTAAAGTGTGTTGTTCTTTTCTCAAAATAATACCTACACTAATGGCATTATATGATTTGCATTTAACTCTGTTCTAATGGGGCAAGATTGATTCAGTAAAACATAATTGTAACATAAATATTTACAAGTTATACAGGAACACAAGCCTGTTGCTAGCCTGAAGGCTCTATTAACAACAGAAAATACAATAAATTACTATGACTTTCCCATAGACCATAGAGTAATATGGCAATTTCAGATATTTATAAACTGTCTAGTGCGCGGCACTTATATCATAACTACATATAATGTCAATTATATTATTACTCTATGTTAGATATAGATAGAGAGATATATACCACCCACACACTCACAGACTATTAGTGAAACATTTTAATTTATTCAATTATGAAGTACATTTTGCAAATGAATTTACGAAATGATTGGTTTGTTTGTAAACCTAGGCCAAATGCTATTTGTATGTTAATCGCATTATTTACATGTATGTATATAAACACACAAGTGATATAGATTTTATAATATAATAATATACACACACATATATATGTATATACACGTATATGTAGAGTTGACATGCCGACAACATACGTTCGTATGTTTGCGTGACATATTTTTACACCTTCTGCAGTTTCTTGTTTTTAGTTAATTACTTTATAATTGACTTGTTTACACATTACATGGCCAGTTGCACATACGACACTTGAATTTAACAGTTTAGCAAAAGTATCACACCTCATTTGTTGATATTTCACCTCATTGCATTCGCATGCATGAATGTAACCCCTGTTCTACAGTATATGTGTGTATATATATTCTCCACTGCAGTTAGTAATAACTATTTTAATTATAGTTTAATTATATTATTTTTCCATCTCACAGTCCATCATAATTTTATTGTGTGGTAATAAAACCTGTGTATGTATTTAATGGTTGAGATGGTTGAGAACATAGCTCGTCGTCGTCGTTGTCTTGCTTGTCGGTTCAACAAATTTAAATCCTAATCAAATATATTCGGAATTTTACTACCGTTTATGAGATAATAAATAAAACAGATATAAAAATAAAAACTTTGACACGGCCGATACGTTGGGTTGTAAAATTAAATAGTTGTTGTATATCCACTGTCTCTGTGTGTGTGTGTGTGTAAAGACGGACAAAGAAAAGATAAATACGAAGAAAGACGAGTGAATAATACGAAATATACGTATGAAATATTATCAAAGATTTAATAAAATAACCATATACACATACACACATGGTTGATATATGTATATAAGACAAGGACGGTCAAATAATAATTAAACCATGGTCTGTAGGCCACTCGTAAAAGCCTAACATAATCTCTACCCCCCACCCCACTCCCCGCCTGAAATAAAGAATTAAATCTTACTCCCTCCCCTCTCTCTGTCCCTCCTGCATCCTTCTGTATGTAAGATTATACACATATGCTGAACTGTGTGTGTGCTCTATATACAGTTGAGATATGCGGTACTTTTCAAATTCGTATCAGCAGTAGATACAGTCGAATGACCAAAGTAAACTAATTAACATAATCTATCTGATCTGCTTGAATTGTTATTTGACATCTTTCTTACTCGCCTCATCGGAGATGATGAAGGCAAAACATAATAACAAAGAAATATCAAAACAAAAAAATCCAAATGTCCCTGTATAGTCCTTTGTGAGCATACACCGCCCGGACACATGTGTGTGTGTGTGTGTGAGCTGTCTCTCCGCACACACACACACACACACGGCCCACGCAACCTGCTCAGGCGACAAGTTGATTTCCAAACCGATTAAAAATTTTATGTCTCCGATATAAGCTTAATATGAACACTAATTGATTTTTTGTTGTACCGCTGAGCCATGCGATCAGAATTCTTTATGATACATAGATATTAGAAAACATATTCTTATTAAATGTCTATATATATATAAGTATATATGACTCACTTTCACACATAGACCCACATACGCACATATATATAATAACTGTTGAAATGGTCAGTCAGTACTTAAAGATAATCTTGTGCCGTAATATTTTCGAAATGAAACTCAATTATAACCGAATCCGCACACTTATGACGTACTAGAGATAACTTAATGTTCATCTTCAACTTCAACACTCACGTCTCTCTATCCTCTGTCCCCTGTCCCCGCCAACCATAAACATAAATATAAAATTAAACCTTTAGCTCTATATATTAACAGTACTTTAATAACACACTGTGACGGTATAACTAGCAATGCTGAAATGATACCATACACTCGTATAATACCAACTCCACCAAAATCTTATCAGTTTTACTAGTTTTAATAACAAAACTATCTTTTTACTCCGCAGCACAAGTGTGCAGTTAATTCACATGATTATATACTTTCTTATTGAGAAAAATAAACAATTAAAATGCTGGTACACATACGTTTGAGAAGCACTGCTTTAGGAAGTATATCGTGCCATACAGAGGGACACTAACACTTAATGAATCTGCGATTTCTCGTCGTTTATTGACCACCCTGTATATTGTGGACACTTAAACACGTCTTAGGGTTAAATTGCTCTTTGACTTTACTTGCTGGTATTCTCTGTCTCTCTCTTTCTCCGTGTGTGTGTGTGAGTGGATGAATGACTTTATGGTGTCAAGATATAAAACCCAGTGTTTTATATAGCCAACATAGCTATGTAATTAAGTTTTGTGTTGTTTAAATTGAAATGCGTTTATTGGCCAATTAGAATGATTGGATAAGTATTTAAACTAGGGTTAAATTTACCCTTATAAAACACACACACACACACACACATTGTGAAGTACATTTGGACTAAGAGAATTTAGACAAATATATTTGTTGAAATGACTGCTATACAGGTATACATACTTGTATATGAATAACCTGTTCTACACAGCTGAAGGTTGATCGTATAATTAAATATATTGATAATTACTGTGTGTGTGCATGTAATCTAGTATAAATTAAAGTATGTTCTTAAAAGAATGTAGAACAGTTTAACTAGTGCACGGTGTACGTGTGCGGTGTGTAGGTTCAATTTATTTTTCATAAAACATATTACGGTATCCAGTGATTTGCAATTCTGAAGGCACCGAGTGACACGTATTTATCTAAGCTGTTATTAAATTTGAACTTTGCATGTTTAGATCTCGTGTGTACGTGTATGTAAACATCTAGCAATATCTATATA
>JAGJTL010004223.1:2426904-2442154 GCA_022063505.1 Calosoma granatense
CTCAGTAAGTAGAGATATTATATATTTCATTCATTATTAAAACAGAATTCTCTCTACATTTGAGAAAAACTTTTGTAAAACAATAACGAAAATCAATGAAGTTAAACAACTTTAACCCAGTTTTCAAATCACGAACCCTCTTACATAAAACACACATACATATATACATTCATATATGTATAATACGAATATACACATTCTGTATTCATTGGCGCACGTAGAAATCACACAAACTTATATATTCGCAATCCTGCATATCTCGTTTGCTTTAATCCGCAGTTATCCTTACGTTATGCGGGGCGCCTGCGGTGTTTGCACACACACACATAGAGAATATTACATCCGGCCAATTCACACGGTCACTGGCCGGCTACATCCTTGGTAAACACTACCGAGATGGGCGCTTGTAGCGTCGGCAGTTTGAAACGTGCTTAGATGTGATTGCATGTTTCTCGCACCTATAACCTACGACACACAGCACCCAGTCAACAATGCGGCACCCGATATTCAACCAAGCAGTAGCAGCAGTACAGGACGTATACTTGTACCGCTCGTGTGAAATACGGACACGAGGTGTGCGGGGTTGTCTTAACGCACACGGTACGTTTGCCGAGTATGTAACACGGGATTATGGACTGATATATCAAAAGTGAACGGGGATTACACGTTCATCAAAATATCTAATGCAATGCATACGTTCATGCTATCAACTATACCTATCTCTCTCTCTCTCTCTCTGTCTTGTATGGTGCACTAAATTTAATTCCTATTTGTTTTTTGTGGCAAGACAACGAGGAGTTTCCTGATGGATTTTCAACTTGGCAAGCAAGTTTAAGTTGCATTAATATCTCGCGTATAAGTGTGTGTGTGTGTTAGTTTATGTTAAAACTAGTCATATACACTTGAACTGCGGCTCTGTTAGAAGTTAGGACAGTTACAAAACAGATAACACACACTAAATAAACTTGTACTCATGTCATAAACTTTTCATATATACTCCAGTACAATATATATTCAAGCTAGACTAATGCATAGCTGTATATATCTATAGAGAAAAGTTACAATGAATGAATAAATGAATTGATATTGAAATGATTATCACTGTTATTGATGATAATTCACTAAAGAAATTATAGAAAACGTTGATAAAAAGGAAACCATACTACTGCATGTTGCCTTTTACAGAAATAATTCTAATTAACACAACGTAATATCTTAATTACGATATTTCATTATAATTTACCGTAAGAACCGAAAGAGAAGCAAGTTTAATTATTTCTTCTTTAAGGGGGGTGGGTTATGAAAACAGTAGCAACACCATGAGGGCGAGGGGGAGGGCGGGGAGTGCACTTGTTACAGGTTTGCATCCCCTGTGCGCACGGCCGTTTTCACGAAAAACGATTATTGCCAAGAACTTTGGCTAAATATTTAATTGAAGGTAGACAGGGCAGGAGTAGCTGTTGCTGTTGCTGTAGATGCGGCACCCACAGGGAGGAGGGAGGGGGTGGGTAGTATAAGATACATTGTTAAATCGCACACCCGAGCACCATAAACCGGAAGATCTGTGTGAAATTATGAACGGTTATATTAAAAACACTGATCAAAAAAGAAACCCGGGCTCCATATACAGTATAGTGGAACAACAGCACCGCGCGCTATATAACTGCAGTTTTTGCATAGAATTCAAATAAAAAACAACGTGCGGTGCGCTGCCACCAAACTTTACAAATTAATTTTCTGGTGATCTCTCTCTCTTGCTCTCTCTCTCTCTCTCACTCTGAGATACCTGCCATAGTTATACTACAATGTAAGCCGAGAGAAACAATGGAATATATTGCTAATTCTTTCTTATAATGATGAATAGTCACTATCAACTATTATATTTTATCATTTACAATCATTTTAGAACAAATGCCACATTATAACACATATTACATCATTCTAACGAGTTGGATGACGCTTGTCACATGCGTTAATTATGTGGGTATGTGTGTCTGTACGTGTGTACATGTATGTATATATATTATAGGTAGGTAGGTAAAATTCTCCATGTCACATACAATTACGTGGTACACAGGTCCCCGTATGCACTCGTAGCTGTAAGCTTCGTACAAATTAACTCATATATTAGTAGCAAAAACACACACACCGAGTGGATAAAAAATACATATATAGTGAATTGCAGTACAGTGTTCAATTACGGCCGTATAAATGATATGCATGTGCTTATTACACTACACAGAAATAAACCGTCATTCCAGCATGCCAGTCATCATTACATTTCTTCTTTTATTGTCAAATTCGATAGAAAAAGACCCGTATACCTATAAGTAGTATCTACTCACGGGATTATAATATTTTTTATATAGTAATCAATGAGCATTAGTTGCTATTTTTACGATAATAAGTTTACCGGTCAGTTTCAAATATTCAAGTTATTATTTAAACCGTATCTGAAGGCAGCTGTTCTCTCGACGTACAATTTTGTGATCGTCCATCATTATGAATTTAATTGTCATACTATGAACATTCCAGTTAACATAATTGAAATACATGCAAGTGTGTGTGTGTGAAGTAAATTTGTTAGAAATAACAAACGGCATAGCACGTGGCACCTATGCCATGGTTCCTGTTATTGTACATAAAACATGTTTCAGTCTAAATGAAAGACCAATATTTTTTCTGCTCGCCTCCACGTGGCCACTAATGGGCTGATAGTGCACGCACGCACACGCGTGGCCACGTGCATAAATCCGTATTTGTCTATCCATTCATCCGCCGCATCCGCCATTTCCTAATTTGTGATAATGTAAAACCGTTCCCATATAACACAAATTAAAAACTAAGCTTGGAAATCGCAGAATTCTTACAAATTACTTTTAACAGATACAAGTATGTATGTATGTATATATAGATTGATAAACTGTGTCACCCTTATGAACATTTAGGGATTGAATGATACCAGCACACCCCATGTTATCGCTAAGGGTCGCAAGGTCACTGTCAGATGCACTTCTGTCGCGTGGAATAAAAGGTTTCTACTAAACATAGTCGGCTTTTCCAGACTGTCACATTCGATTCCATCCTCGGGCGCCATCCATATATCCATCTCTCACTCGTACTCATACACACTTGCTATAGACCTCACGCACTCACACGCACTCTCTCTGTCGTCTGTGCAGGCACTCATTCTCTCTTACTTTGCTTTTTGTTTATATTTCAACGTGTGTTTCTTGTCCCCCAGATCAAGTGACTCGAGTTGAGAAATTGGAATTTCGTTTTTTTTGTCGCCAAAGAAATTTATATGTGAAACAAGATAATTGCAACTGTAATCAGTGTTAATAAAATTATTTCCTCAGGGACGTATTAAGTGTTCAAGTGTTATATTATGGGTACAGCACAGCAGGATATCCTTCATAATTCTTCAAATACATATAGTTTATAAACATAAGCGTACAACATACGTACGTATATGAATGAATGATAAAACAAACATTGCCAAGTGCTTGTGTTGTCTCTGAGTGAACTTTAACTTACACACAGATGTATGCGTTGATAGAATAGGAACAGACATACATACGTATATGCTGAATTCATGCAAAAGATGTGAATGTTTATGCATACACACTAGAGGATCTGGTGTGCTGGTATATGATAGAAAAATGATGATGTTACATCATTTGCGTCATGTGAAATAATATTTTGATAGTAGACTGGCTTTTAGAATAAACTGTAAGCGTTGCGCAGTTACTCGGTTCTCAGATTCCACAGAATTCAGCTATTTTTACAAGACAGTCACTATAGTCAAACGTCGTATTATGTTCTGTTTAATATTTTTAATTCTCCATCATCATATTCCTTTCGAAATTATGAGTCCGTGCAAGAAGAAAATTAATGACGACCAATTTGTACCAGTCAAACTGTGTTTGTATAACACGGGAATTAATGAAATACGATTATTTTCAAATTTCGAATAAAAAATCTACAATATTACCTACACAACGAATAAATTTCAATTAATTTATACAACAGTATGGAATTTTTAGATACGTAATTAGAAGATATTATTAAGTATATACAGTGTAAATTATTACAACAACAATAACTAACTGATTTCTAACGTACACTATACATATATACTCTTTCGTATATCATTATAGAAATATATCCTTGTAACGCCACTGACTCTGTATGCAAAACAGTTGCAACAGACGGAAACTAAAGCGTTAGTATTTATTATTTAATGAACGGTAGTTTGCAGATCAAACATCAAACCAATATTACTGGGAGAATCTTCCCATAAACATTACATGTATGTATATGTATATATTGTGTATGGTTTGGCTCTCATAACTGACACTACATCTGTCAGACCCGGCAACAAAACACACACACACACACACACACTGCAATATAGGAACATGATACGTAAAAACCCGGTACATAGGGTCGTTGCCACGGAAACCAACTTCTTCACTAGGCTATATTATCAACAACGGAACTAAATACATATATACATTGATGTATGTGTATATGTGTATTTAGGACTATATGGTAGTATGAAGAATTGTTATACACAATGTTAATATTTTGTCGATTAAATATTACAGCATAATTAATGAATGCATAGATAATTCACGTTAATACATGAATGTTCAAGTGCTAAGTGAAAGTTTATGCAAATTATGAATAAATAAAACATGAATTTCTTACTGGCATTACTCGTATACACTAATAGCTACACTACATAATATATCTATATGTACTTGTAATGATAGAGTATATATTTACTAATTACACATTAATCATTAGATATTCGTGGTATGTCATACAGATATAAACATATTCTCTTTTTCAAACATGTTCCCTTCAAGCAACCATAAGTGCCTGGATTCATAAATATGACAACCAGTTCCATATAACCAGTTTTAAGATCTGTATATTTTAGGAAACACATATTCTCTCACACAGTTCAGTAAAAAAAACCCGCAGCAACATTATCTCTATACAACAGTGCAGTGTAGTAGAGAAAAAAGCACTTGAAATCTGTATTTTCGTTAACGGCGCCACGTGGCGATGCGAGATAAGAAGTTTTTGTGTATTTTAACAGATATTCTGCCCCTGTGTTTTAGTGGCTGCGTTGATGTATTGGTTTATTTTTAGTTTTAACCAGGAATTATAGTTAATATTGAGGACTATGTCTGGAATACATATACAAGCAGAGTGCAATAGAGAAAATCCTGTATACACTGATTCAGTGTCACTCGTCAGTAAATCTAATCTATGTTAGTCTGTAAATGAATGAATATTTCGACTATAGTTTGCATGCACCCCTTTGCTTGGTGCGCGGAGGGCGAGTAGTTATTTACTCCGGGCGTGCGAGTCGTTCACGCGTGCATCTCCGGAAACCAATATTATGGTTCATTTCTTTAATTTCATCTGAACAGTATTAGCTACACCAGCCCTTTGGAAGCAGTGCAGTGGTTCGTCTAATTTCATATTATTCACAGTTTAGCCTATGCTTCAATTGTCCTCTGTCCCACTCGGCCACTGGTACAGTGTGCACATGCATACACCCTGAATATTGTAGATAATTCCACTGGTCGACTATAAGATCCACCGCGGCACAAGGAACAAACAGATGAGCATCAGTTCTTGAATTTTAATTAACAAAGATTTACACAAAGAGGACTGTTTGGGCAAGTAATCAGTCGTGAAAATCGGTGTGCATGACCGAAAATAAATAATTGTATGAATTTATTGCCGTTTGCGTTTACGGGAGATTTAGTGCGTCCCGTAATTTGTGCGCCGGTTCGAATACGAACATACTAGTATAGCGTCCCGACGCCTCTTCTGTTCTCTTTCCTCCGTCCCGTCCCTGCACAACGCAGAGGATTATTATATTATCATTTCTACGAGATGAGAGAAAGTTACTGTTGCATTTCATTATTACTTGTAGGCGATTATTAGGGTTGAAGATGGAGAGAGTAAATTTCATTTACACCACAATGTTTTAAATTAAATTACAGGAATAAAATAACAATAGATAGATGAAGAATTGAATGAAATCTACTGATAAATTGTTTCTTAATATGAACTAATACAGATACATATGTATGTATGCATGCATGATGATTGGAAGTGATGTATAAGTAGAATACAAAGTGAGATAGAGTGTGCGAGAGAGAGAAAGGGGTGTAAGGGAAGGTTTTAAACTGTGGAATTCCAATTACAACCAACATCCTGCAAACAAAGTTAACTCACACAGCTAATTACATATCAAAGCTAACTCGCATTCTTTGTGTTAATTACAATATTCGTTTTCAAAGATTTCAACTTGTACTTGTACCCTCTTTACTTTACTCTACTTTACTTCTTCAACGGTTCTTCTTCTACAACTACGAATGTACAAGAACAATAAGAGTGTGAGAGAGAGAGAGACAGACAATGATTTTGCAAAAGTCAATATAAAGTTTATCCGCTCACGGAAGAACAAGACTAATTTATATTCGCAACAGAGTTTAACTGAACGTAACCACGAGAAGTTTTTGTCGTGTTTTCTTTAATAGGACCAAATAAATTTCGTCAAGTCTATGGCCTAAAAATGTATTTTGGCAAATATTATTATTAACTAATATATTGTCCGTAATACCGTATAACAGTTACGAACAACTGGCATTTATCAGTGAAATAAAATAATTGATGAGCGTAGTGTTTTTGTGTGCCCGCATTCCATGATATGTGTACAAATGAACGTTTATTTTATACTACTAACATCTTCATTTCCGCTCCACTATCACACACCGTGCGCAAATAAATACATATGTACACACTTGTCATAAAGGTGCTCATGGAACGTTTATACACAAACTAGTTTCACATTTATATGTATGTACGTATCAAATGTGTACACTGTTTTTAGTCTATATACAACCCGGGAATGAATAGTTTTACATTGTCAAGAATAAATATTAGCAGGTGCTGCATCATTTTATAATAATTATTTAATCCAACCCTGTATATGTACGTAATTGTAATTGTTGGTTAGTTTATTTGTGGAACTGTACTAGATGTTTGTATGTATGTATGTATGAACGTTTACGTTTCATGAATATAATTATCGTGTTATTACAGTTATGAGAATTTTTCATGCGAGATGTTTATCACATTTGACATTAGTTATGTCTGAACTAGAGTTCAACCTTTATATTATTAACCGTTAACTGTACCTACCACTACCTAAATATTAATTAATTTACATCCATGTATACACCAATGATTTTATCAAACAATGAATTTAGATTAGCTATTTTGTTGTGTGTGATTTGACTGTTTTATATTCGGAAATATACTGGTTAATTTTGTTGAAATATTCACTGGTATTTAGCAGCCAGCACTAGTGCTTCATTGAAGTTGGAATGACTTGCTAGAGGAAATATGTTCATATAACTTGATATCATTATACATATGTTATGTATATTTGCTAGTACTGACATTTTCCATCTACCCGCCTGATTTCCCAACGGTTGACGAACCAGTCAGTACTTATAGCATTTGCTGGTAAACTTTATGTTAACTTTATTTCCGCCACAGACACAAATTAACTAAAACCGTCGTCTCATGATGTCGTCTTTGAAGTGTGTGCGGGTAGATGTCTTCAGACGTACTGTACAACTCCCTTTTCCATCTCTCCTACAAATGGCTTCTTAATTTTTTCAAAAACTCATTAACCGCAATTTAAATTTGTGTGAAATTCTATTCGATTTCACTTTGTCGACAGAGTCGTCTTCACTTTACTTTGTTGCGATGATTATTAATGTATAAATGTACTTATAGTACGTACCATCCTCCTCCTCCTCCACCTCCACCACCACCACCCCCGCTGTTACTGCGACTTCTTTGAAGTTGCGAATGCAACTTTTAGGACCTCGTCGGTTCAACAGAAATTTGCTAATTCAATTCGTATCTTATGCATAACGGAATGGTTCGTTTACAAAAGTGAACAGTGTTTTATTTCCAGCGAAACATTTAAACGTTTCTCGTTACCTTTTAAAGTTAATTTGATTAAAAATTCTTAATAACGTGTTAATGATTTGGTTTCTTTCATTACGAGGCTCTATTAATATGTACTGTCGTCGTATTGTTGTATGTTAGTTTTAGTTAAATAATATGTAAATGATATTCACAATTGTTTGTGGGAGTGTACTGTACTGTACATATATGTATAACAAATGTAATTAATATAATAACTAGAGCACTCGTAAAGTGACTAATTATTCAACACTACTCGCATTTATAATTTCCTGTGCTACGGAAATATAGTCTGCGGTGTATCATTTAAAGTCATTCTTTTATTTTAATTTCATGCGTCGATGCTAACGATAGTGCTGCAGTCTAGCGGTGGACTATACTAACTCACAGCCTGGGAATAGAAAATATTACTCTGTACTATGATTATTTTCATTCTGCTATCTCACTTCTTACATACTTAGAAGAGCTTTAATGTTGGAGGATGCACTTGTATCATTAGATTTACTGCTTGCTTCCTCTACAGCACAATGCTCTGCACTACTATACTCCACTACACTACACTATGTTCTGCTGGTGCGTACAGCTAAGCTAAACACACATACACTTCCGTCAGTTGACTGAACTCATCCACATCAACTCTCCACGAATCTTTACATAATTCCAAAATCTATTTCGTCTTCCATTAGATCAAGTGACAAGTTTGTTATACTTGTTATATTTCACTCTCACTCACTCACACACACTCTCTCTGTGTGTGTGTATGTGTGAGTTGATGGTTGTCGCTATTACTGTTACTATTACCAGTGTCTAATACCCTTTGGCGTACAGAGAGCAGAACTTCATTAAGAGAGATAAATTAATTATGACTTCTGATTGAGCCCAGCGCCGCAATAAATGTATTGTGATGACAAACCAGACACCGCCTTCCCAGTAACGTAAATGGAACACGGCCATTCACACATAGACACGACGTACGTCACCCCCGCGGTACACAATAATTCACTACATCTACTCACAGATACAATCATATCACAATGTTCTACAGTCTAAGCAAAGTTCTTTCTCATAGTTTTACTATACTGTAATATTATTGAAACATAGAGATGCTAATATAAGATATAACAGTTCATAGTACACGATGGTATGGGACGTACGTCAATTCTACCGCTGTGTGGAACGATAAAGTTAACAGAAATTGGCATGGAATGGTAGGACCAAACAAAAAGACCGCGTTTTCCGCCCTGCGTTACACAAAATTGCTCACTAAATGCACTGTAAATTAATATGGATTATTTCTGAGTGCTTCAGGCACACGTCATCATCATCCACCCCTCAATACATTCGTATACCTCTCTATCTACACATATATATATATACATGTACATACATATACCTACAAGTATATAAACAAATGTCATTATATCACATCTAACGATTGTACAACTAACACTGTGTTTCATGCACGTTTCACTGGATAATAAGCCTTGAATCCTGTATTTAGTGGTGTGTAGTTGTTGATTGTTATTTGCGTCGATTGCTTTTCTAGATCACATGTGAAGGTATATGGCCAGTTCACGCTTCACATCACACGACGGAAAGACATTCGACTTGGTTCCTTTTTGCTATTTTATTTCGCAATAACTGTACAACGAATTACACGGCCCGTAACAAAATACACACACACACACACACACACATACATTACAAACGAAACAATTCTATACTTTAGTGTTTATTTTTATATTCCGTATGTGTTTCTAGCACAGGGTGTTATATATCCCGGTTCGTATTGAAATCAATTCAAATTAAATTCTATACTATGTATATGCGTACGTCAGCCTCTCATTGATGTACGTGTGTGTGTGTGTGTGTGAGGCCAATCTTCAAAATCGTTTTATCACAATGGATCAAGTATCAGATGAACACAAAGTGAAGAGCGCTGCGCGGTATCCAATGTAACACACACACACACACAGAGAGAGAGTGGAACATGACAGAGACAATAGAACTGTCCTGTGTGTGTGTTTTTTTATGTGAAATCGTAGTCACCATTGGCATACAGTTGGGGTCGAATATAGATGGAGGTACCCCCATCACAGTGTGCTGTGTGGCGCCGGATATACGTACTTGGCTCTCTGGTTGTAGAACAAAACCAGGCGAAAGAGTATCCGGTTACCGCAACGGTCAATTGTTTCAACCGCGCTCGGCGCACGAGACTTTGTGGTTGCGCGCAGGTACATATAAGCTGGCTGAACCGATCAACCAAGACGCACTAGTATAAATATGTACATTACATTGTTCCTTCACACACACAGCAATAGTACAGATCACAATCACAACAGTTCTACGAGAAGTACACGTAAACTTGGTAATATTCATTTACATACTTTAATGTAATTGTACACTGCATAAATATGTATGTACAATAGAACACATATACAAGTATCTAGCACCCATACATACATATATAGTAGAGTAGAGTACAGTTGATTAACTATATATGTTTACTCTGCATTCCGTTCTGCTTGATTGAACTCAAGAGGAAATGTTATACAACTTGTCTTTATTGATAAACATGAATATGTACTTCTCATTTCACAGACAGCTTCAAATGAATTGATAAATCCCGATAATACATCTCCAGAACATTTATACGTACAATCATCCGAATTATACTGTGTGATGAGTACACAGATAGATATATTGTAGGCTAATGTTACCTCTGGTCTGTGTAGGTAAATCTATAATTACATTTGATTATCATAGTTTCAATATGTAATTATGTAGTATACTGTCACATACCAATATAATATAATGAAATTACAACATACATACGTATATATGTATGTATGTATAGAGAGGGTTGCGGGTTGTATATAGAAGGGTGATCACCCTCTACTCTACTACAATATTGTGTAAAAATACATAAAGTTTATAATAGCCAGACACAGTGGTGTAACAGTGTTTAAACAGACGCAACATCGCAATAAATAGTGAAATAAGAAAATTTCATTAACGTCATCTTAAGGTGAATTTATATATTGTAATTTCCGTGTTCCCCGCTAGACGGGGCTTACCGAGGCGCGACAGTGTACGTCATGGTGTTATCTCACTCTCACTGTGAGCAATGTTTTAATAACCGGCACGCGGACCACGGGGTTGAGATTATATTATTTAAATGAGTTTTAATTCTCCACCGAAACTCGTCAGAACAAAGGGGCTAATTACTGTTTAGTTGAGGCCGGGCTGGATTATTGCAGACGAATCGTCGTGTGCTTGTTTGCCCGCTTGTGCCGTGCTGTGGCATTAATTTCATGTCTTGCAAGGTAAGATGGAAACTTGGTATATATGTGTACAGTGCAGAATTAAGTTAAAGGGACAGAGACAGAGAGGCGGTGAGAGAGTTTATATCTGTTGTATAAATATTTATTAAATAATATCACTGTACGGATAGTGAAATGTACAATTATCTGTTCGTTATAGACAAAGTTTCGTCTGAATGAAGAATAACATTATACGGAGGGCACAGGTGTAGAGTGGGCTATACAAGGGGAAGAAATAGAATATTTATTAACACAGACAAGAAGTGTTTGTGCCTTAGCAAAGGGTTACACAGATGGGATTGTTAAAAATTCACAACACACTGACACCAACAGCGCGATACTTCACCAATCTTGTTAAAAATAAAATCGACTCAATGTTGCAACCAACTACGTTTAAATAGTTCGTACCTACACCTAATAATTTTAATGATTATGAAATGTTGTAAAACAAAGTTAATACTGTACAATTCCCAATGCGGTATAAAATTTATTAACAAACTCGGAGTTTTCTCATTTGTACCATACTGTACACCGTGTATGTGTGTGGATGCAAATTTTTATTTGGAAAGTAAAGAAATTGCACGATTAATAATGAATCCAGGTCGCATCTCCCACAAGCACAGAACAATTCTAATAACAATAATAATAACGCATTAATTTTTAACCGCACACACACACAGAGAGAGAGAGCCGTGTACGGGCTGGCGTATCATAAAAATTAAAAGGGAAACTTTTCTAATAAAGCGCCTGTATCTGAACATATATAGTAGCAGGAGTAGCAGCAGCAGCAGCAGGAACTGCGCTACGAAATTTACAAACTCCTTTTTTTACCAGAGACCGTTGGTGAAATGCTTTTATTAAATTCTATTAATTTTTAAGGCCTCGCGCGATGCAACCTTATAGATCAACAGCAGGTTTGGAAAATTGCTGCTATGTAACTTGGCATAACTAACATACATTGTTACTCGAACAGAAATACAAGTATGTACGTGTGTACACGTTTTCATAAGTGACTGTTTCTTCATTAATGCTTGCATACAACATGTATACATCTATGTCAGTCTGACTAAAATACAGATGAAATTACAAATAAATACAGAGTGAGAGATAGAGGCTTACTATCTGTACATGTACATACGTGTATGTATATGTAAGAATATATAAAACAACTGTCATATCAGTACTGTGTGAACTGACACTTGGCATTGCATTGCCATGCCAAGTGTAAAATCGTGACTGTGAATTACAACTGGTTTATTCAACAGATTATAATTGCGTTCAGTGCAACAGAACACACACACACATACTTCAAGAGCACACCACATACAGAGGGGGTGAGACGTAATATACACTTCAGACGGATAGACAGACAGACAGACAGACGTACATATATACACGCATACACTTACTTGTCACGCGGCCACGCATCACGCACACACGTTATGCATTGCAAATGAGAGAGAACCGATTATTTGATTCCATACAGATACATACTTGTTACAATGATGATTGAATGCGTTTCAAATCAAATGCGAAATATCAAAGTCATTCCATCGTTTTTTTACTTTACTTTAGTTGTGCGAAAATTGTGAATGCCAGCCACCAAGATTCATTAATTAAAATGGAAATTACAAACTGATTGCAAAAACGAAACTTAATCAAGATTTATTAAAGAAAAAAACGACCATATATAGGTACACAGAGAGAGAGACAGAGAGTGTAAAGACAGATACGAACCGTCAATCTATCTACATTAAAATGAATTTATTTGAAAACATCGTCCTTCAATTTATAGCAATGGACTAATATACGCGGGGGAAATTGAACGGAAAAACTGCGACACGGATGAGGTGGGGTAGGGGCAGGGAGTGAAACGTCTTAAATAAAAATCTCGGTATTTTCATAAGCAGTTTAATACGAGCAGAGAGTAGATCAGAATACTGTTAGGGTGCGAATTCTTTCCAAATTAGCAGTCGGGCGCGGGTTAATGAACAGCGAAATGTTTCTTTTCCTACTAATTTATAAAGATGAAGAAGAACGAAAGAAAGAAAGACAGCAATGGGGAGGTAAATGGACGAGAAAAGAAATTGACAGAAGTGGGGGATGGATGGAATGAGAGAGAGAGAGAGGGGAATTGGTGTGAATGACAGAGAGCCTAATAAAAAAGAGACTTCATATACAGTGTAGTCACTAATATCCATACTTACATATATGTTATCCACAGTATCTTTACAGAATTAATATACATTTCTATACAGATCAATTCATACTCCAGTCCATCTAACCCCTGTACAAACTCTACCCTACCCTACCTCCCTCCCGCCCGCCATGCGTATATGGAGTGAATTCGCCATGACTTGATTTTTCCAGAGAAACAGAGAGAGAAAGGAGGGTGAGTGGGTGAGTGGGTGAGTGAGTGAGAGAGATCACTCTGTATTTTATGTGCACCAAAGGACTTAATTAACTCTGGCACGAGGCGGCGATTCAAGAATTTTTAAAATAAATGAAATCTCTCTTTTCGTCGATGGGTGAATAGCTCAAAGTTTTTACTTCCCTTTCCATTTCGTGCTGGCGAGTTCTTTTTTCACGTCTTCATCATTCTCGACTCGCATTTTTTCGTTTCCATACACTGTCTGTAATTAAATATTTTCATTTAACAGCTCTCGACCTCACGTATGGCCGCTTACTACAAGAAAATATGCAGAATTTTTTGTACGTTTTATTATTGAACGGTTCTCAAAATACTTGATTAATTTTACTCACTTTTAGATAAATTAATTTATTAATCTATCTATATACTGACAAGTATGTACGTGTTACCTAGATAATTACATCTGAAATGACATGGAACTGTATGGTTAGGTAGAGTATGTAACCTCTGTTATTATCATTAGTGAACATTGTACGTACGTATCACTTCAACGTACTCTATTCTCTTCGTGTTTATTATTCCACTGCGGGTTAATGAAGACACCACTCTCTCTTCTCTCTCTCTCTCTCTGTACACGTGTTCATTCTCCCTAATTCTAATTCTTGTAATATATATGCATGTTACCATGTAATTACACCCATTGCCAAGGAGCTGTGCATTCATAAATTCCTAACTGCCCGTCTACGAAAGCTCAGAATCCGTTATAGAAATAATTTAGTACATTCGTAGAAATGCATGAACCGTCAACTGAAATTTACTGGTTTTCATAATTATGACAGAGTGCTATTGGAATAAGATTCTGCTATGATTCTAATTAAAAAGGTATATGGATTATAGATGTGTCATCATTTCTCATAACGAAAACAGAGAACAGAGCTACATTCAGTGATTCTAAACCGAAGTGATAACTGCAGTGCTAATACATGTTGCAAATATCTGTGTGCACATGTTGATGGTCACTGGTCTACCTCTGACATACATATATCACTGATTGTCTGACTGACTGGTCCCTTTAGTAGAGAGGTAAAACTACCCGAGATGTTATTAACTCTCGGAAACCTACAAATAATTGGCCGAAAAACAAGAAAGGAATAATTCAAAAACCGTCTCATCCAAATAACAGAAACAATATTTCACACGCAAAAGTTATTTTTCATTTCTGAATCATTTTTCATCCGTGCAACAAGCAACCGCTCTCTCTCTCTCTCTCTCTCTCTCTCTTTCTCGTACGCATACATCGCTCCTCCTGCTATCATCTGTCTATCTTTGTCCATGCTCTTGGCGTTTGTAATTTACACTTTTTAATTGTTTCTGCTTTTGTTTTCCGCCCGGTGTTCATTTGTTTCCGAGTCGGCACAATTCGGTGCGAAACGATGACGTTTGGTTAATTTTTCTGCCGACACGAATGACAGGTTGAATCACTTTTTTGTTGTCAGAATCTCTAGCCGACATAGACTTCCATATA
>JAGJTL010005633.1:8377-21108 GCA_022063505.1 Calosoma granatense
CTTGAAAAAGCTATTTGAAAGACGGAGCAGTTGACAGTCCGTCCGTCGCTAAGGAGTTGTTTATCTATTAAAAAGTCTTTAGACTATGTATATTGAGCAACTGCTTAATATCATATGTGAATTTAATGAATATGACATATATTTTGATTTTATTTAAGGTTTTTCAAATATTATATATGCTCAAATTGAACATGACTGTAGGGAACATTAATTTATGAAGGTATATCCTTTTAAACATGCTCCAATTGTTTATTAAAATAATTTATTAATATAAAACAGCACAAAGTGTTTTTTAATAATTTATTAATGTGTAATGTGCATCCTATTCATGCATTATGCCTTTACCGATGTTATTACAATAATATATGCGCAATATAATACATATTTTTTTGTTTTATTAATAAAAAATTGTAAGATAACTGGGCCTAATGGCAAGCAACATTGACAAGCGTCTTGGAAATCGTGTGTTGCGTCACCATTTCCCGGGTCGCCGCCATGACGGGCTAGCTTCTCAAATTTAACCAAAGAAACGTTTAACAATAACACTACATAACAAAAGCACATAAGTATACTGATATACATGAAAACAACACGCAGAATGTTTACACACAACTACGTCATATTATTGCATGCTTTCACGCCCAAAAACACTAGTGTACATAAGAACACACAGCGCTCTCCAGTGGGAGCGCGTCGCACTAGCTCAGTACACTTAAATTCAAAACATGCTCCAAGCGCACTTCCAACACTCCTTCTCGCTTATGCATGTTTTTACTACAGCAAGCCTAGACGTTCAGTGAAGAACTTGAACTTCCCCTTAGGCAACGGTTTCGTCATCGTGTCGGCCAACATCTCCTGTGAAGGACAGTATTGGACATCCATGACTCCTTTTCTCTGAAGATCTCGTATGCGATGAAAAGCCACATCTATATGCTTGGTTCTTGCAGCACACTTGTCGTTCTTGATTAATTGTATACAGCCTTGATTGTCCTCAAACATTATCGTCGGTTTTTCCATGGCGTCATTCAAATCCGTTAGTAGTTGTCTCAGCCAGAATAATTCTTTACTTGCAAACGATGCCGCTAGGTATTCGGCTTCCGTTGCTGATACAGCCACTGCTGTTTGTTTTCTGCTTGACCAGGCGACGACTGAGTTTCCCAATAGAAAAACATATCCGCTGGTTGATTTTCTGTCTTCCCTGCCGCTCGCCCAATCTGCGTCGACAAAGCATCTCAGTTCTGTGTCGCTATCTGACGTTAGCTTTAACGTTTTGTCTACTGTCGTTACCAGATACCGCATCACCCTCTTTGCAGCCTTCCAATCGTAGTTCGTTGGGTTATCTACACGACGACAGAGCAAGCCCACTGCGACTGCTATGTCCGGTCTCGTCACAGTGGCGATGTACAGTAACGACCCCATTACTTTTCTATAGATCGTGTTGTTTTCCAGCTCGCTATCTCTTACTTGGGACCCAGCAAGAAAACCTGGTTCCATGGGAGTTGTTGCCGGTGTTGGTTCCAAAAGGATGTAACATTCTAACAATTTTAATATTTTTGTCTTTTGGTTCAGTAAAAAAAGACCCATTTGATTCGCATTCTATCTGTATTCCTATATAGTTCTTAACTTCTCCAAGATCTTTTATCTTAAAACAACGTTAGATTTCTTGTCCCACTTGTTGGCTCACTTCAGCGGACTCTACTACCACCAACAAATCGTCTACATATAGTAATATGTACGTAGGATTATCATTTTTCTCCTCTTCACGTGAAGACATGGATCGGCGCTTGCAGGCTTGAATCCCATTCGATTAAGTATTTCGGTTGCTGTTTCGTTCCAGACCCGCGCCGCCTGTTTCAATCCGTATATGCTTTTGTTCAATTTGAGCACTTTTTATTCGTTTCCTGATTCTACGAAACCTTGCGGTTGTTCCAGGTAAATTTCCTCCTTGAGTGCACCGTTCAAGTATGCACTCTTGGCGTCGAGATGACGAACGTGAAATCTCTTTTGAGCAGCCAGTGTGAGCAATACCCGCTCCAAGTTTCAGGTTCTTTGATGAAGTTTGAGCTCACCTTGTAACCCTACCTGGCTGGCGGCACACTCTTATTCGCACACCGTACTCTTCGTTCACATCATCCTCAGTATTTTCTTCGATATACTCTCGATTTCCGGTCTCTTCTTCGTCTCGGTTCCTTCGTGTCTCTACCGTGGTGTTTTGTTAGTTTTTCCGTGCTTGGTACTGTAACATTTGCTTTTCTCAACGGACTGTCTTCTATTATTTTTACGGATCTGCTGATTCGCACTATGTTCCTTTCTGGATCCAAAATACGATATCCTTGTCCACGGTATCCCACCAGAAACCCTTCTGTGGCTTTATCGTCCCATTTTTGACGCTTTTGCTTCAGAATGAATAAAAAAACTCTCGAACCAAATATTCGGATGTGCTTCAGTTCTGGTTTCCCTTCTGTGAACAATTGAAATGGTGTTTTGTCAACGCTTCGACTTACCATTCTGTTTTGTAGGTATGTCGCAGTTAAAATCGCTTCCCCCCAGAAGCGGTTGTCTAGCCCAGCGTCTAGTAGCATTGATTTTGCTGATTCCACTTGATGCCTATTTTTTCGTTCTGCTACACCATTCTGTTGGGGTGTGTATACTACAGTGTACTGGTACTCCACGCCATTCGTGCGTAGAAAATTCTCCAGATCACGAGAAATGTATTCCCTGCCATTGTCCGTCCTCATTGCCATTGGGCATCTACCGAAACGAGTTTTCATTGCTGCGACGTATTCTTTTACTGCATCTGCGACTTCGTCCTTTGACTTTACTAGTCTCACTACCGTGAACCTAGAGAAATCGTCAATCAGAGTGAGAAAATATCTGTTTCCACTAGGAGTCGGTGTTTGCCTTGGCACGCATAAGTCTGAATGGATGAGTCTCATTGGCTCCTTTTCACGTTGCTGATTTTCTGTGAATTTTGATTCTGATAACTTCGCTTTAATACAGCATACGCACATTATTTCGTGTGAACAAGATGAAACTCGTATCCCGGTTGCCAATTCCTTGTTGATGAGATTCTTGATTGCTACCTCATCTCTATGACCCATCCTCCTGTGCCATTGGTGAATGCATGCCTCTTCTCTTGCAGCGTACGCCGTATGCTTTGGATCTATTGTCTTAATCCTGAATAGGTTCCCGTCAATTTCTGCTTCGGTAATGATTCGCTGATCTTGATATATTCTACATTGGTCACTCTCGAAAACTATCCTAAATCCTTTTTCGAGAATGCGTTTGACGGAAATCAGATTGTCATCCAGCTGCGGAACGTAGAGAACATCTTATAGTTGTACTTCCTGTATTCCGTCTGGTACTTCGCACGTTATACAACCGTGTCCAATTTCAGTGACCGTTAACATCAAGCTGTCTGCAATTTCAACTGTGCTGTCAATATTGCGTAAAGCAGAAAAGAAATTCACATCGTTCGTCATGTGGCTCCAGAATCGACGCACCATTTCGTATAACCTGTCTCGCGCTTCAAACGCCACATGTCCGCCGGTGCAGGGCTTAACCTCAACTGTCGGCTTTGCTGATTCCGTGCTTTTCTTTTGTTGGTCCTTGACCGCCTTGAACCATCTGTAATCAGCCTTCAGATGACCTGGTTTATGGTAATGACAGCATTCGCGTGTCTCCTTTGTCCTTTTGTCACCTTTTTTCTGAAAGTTGTTTTTGAATCCACGACTATTGTCGTTTTTGCCTGCCACCATCGATCTGAGCGCAACTTGCGGATTATCACTGCTTGACGTGGCCTTGGCCTCATGTCTCCTCTGATATTCATCCAGAATTTTTCCTGTTACATATTCTATGGTGAGGTCCGCTTCGTTATGGCCCTCAAGCGCAGTGACTAATCCTGACTATGATTCTGGTAAACTCACCAGTAGGACTGCAACAACTTCTTCATCATCCAGTGGCTTGCCTGAACCTCACAGTAATCCAAACGCATCGATATGGTTACTCATGGGACCACTTGTGTAGTGTATCCCGTACAGTTTCCGACGTAGATACAATCTGTTGCCAAACGTCGATCGTTCGTACTTCTCTCTCTGCTGCTGGGACAAACTGATCTTTTATTTATCGAACAAAGTTCTTATGTTTAAAGCAAAAGAAACGTTTAACAATAACACTACATAACAAAAGCACATACGTATACTGATATACATGAAAACAACACGCAGAATGTTTACACACAACTACGTCATATTATTGCATGCTTTCCCCCCAAAAACACTAGTTTACATAAGAACACACAGCGCTCTCCAGTGGGAGCGCGCTTAAATTCAAAACATGCTCCAAACGCACTTCCAACAATTTTCTAACAAAGTATTTTTAATAAACATACATATAAATTCACTTAATATTATTTTAACCAAACAGTACTGCCAACTTAAGGAAACTAGTATTTATAATAACGATTAGAACTTCCGGTATTGGTCCCATGAATTTAAAACAAAATCAATATTTTTAATTAATTAATAATTAAATAAAAAAATCACAGATCCCCATTTGAGGACCATGGCAGCAAATGGGTTAACCCATTTTTTAACACACATCCCAACTCTGTTACATCCAAAATATATTATCTATTTAGGAATGTTTGAAGAAATTTCTTTTTTTCTAAACCTTTCACAAGTATTACTTTAGTATCTGCGGTTATATAACAAAGTATTGTTTTAAGACTTGAATAGTCAGTAAAACCGCGTTCCCATTCGAGACCGTGATGATTCCTTTTCATCAAGTTTACTTGCGCTTTTAGTTTTAGTGATAGCTGGCCGCTGTCGTACGGGGGTTTAAATAGATATTCATGATATATTCCACCATCTAGTGAACTTATAGCAAGTTCTTTTACAACTAACTCTTTCGCTACACCATAAAAATCCAGTATATCGATCATGTAGCTCATTCTGACTGACTGAATGTTCATATTAAACTGATTTGACTTCTATCCAGACTTTATATTTATAATATCTATCTATTCTAGCTAGTGTTATCAACTATAATTTTTATTTTTATCAATTTCTATATTATCAAATTCAGCGTAAATTACAGAATTCACGGTAAGGGCAACTGATTGTTCAAAGGTAATTTCGAGACATATAGAACCATGTCGTCTTAGGTTCCAATTATATAGTGTATTCGCAGACAAATCAGGTGTAAAATCGAACGCGGTCACACAGAATCCGTCAGGATAAGAATCTCTGTCTATCAGGTTACCTGCATTCAAAAAGTGAATACCTGTACCTGAGAAAAGGGTATTGTACATTTCAAAGTACATTTTTTTGTAAAACATAGCTGTAAAGGCTTAGCCGGTACTTACTGTCCATTAGCTCCTAGCGACAGGTAGTTTATATAGTAATGCTCGAAATTAAATAGATTATGGTCAATAGCTCCATTAAATGATTAATTAGGAACAAATATTATGACACATCGTTTAGGTAACTTACCTAAGAATATATTGTCTAAGGATTTACCCTGCACTCCTGCAGGTATTATCATTGCTTTACATTTGGCACGAGTTATTGAGTATTTTACGGTTGCTACTTCCAGGGCTTTATTATGGGCCAGCAGAACACTAGAATTTAACTTCTTCCGCAGTACAAGCAAAGTAGCTTCCGTAATTTGTACTTTATATTCTTTTGTAGCAGCGATGGTGTTGAAACTATCTGGAGACCGACCAAGTTTAAACCTCATTTCTACTCCGCTAATTAAAAACTTCTCCTGATTAAATAAATCAACGTGTAAATGCCCCACCAGATCTACACTGCTGCTATTTGCGACGGATCGTTTCCTCTTTATAAAGCCTTTATTTGTCTCTCCTTCGATGCCTTCCATATGACCCGCAGTATCCTCATACCACAAGATAGAGGTAAAGTGGGATTTTTTAGCAGCACTACCGTAGTTTAATAGTGTTTCAATGTAGGAACGATAAAGATGGTTGTTTTTGCGTGGTGAAATTAATTTTTGATTAAGATAATCATCGATCTGGCTGAAGCGCGGGTGTAGCCAATTATTGATTGGGGCTACGTTATCTGCGGCTACCAAAGGCGAGTTATCCGCCTTAGTGACTTTAGCATTTATATACAGCATAGTCTGGAATAAGTCTGTGTATTCATCACCCTAACCGGCGACAGCGAATTCTATCGGAGCATCTTCACAAATCGACGACAACGGCTTATAACTGACCCATTGTCCGTGCTCACTACTTGTGTTTGTAGGCGGTAACGCGAATAAATCCAGTTCTGATTTTACACACTCACACGACTGGGGATGTAGGAATGCTATTCTAATTGAATATGTCATGAGATCTACTAGTATTGTTCTTCGCACTTATTGCGAGTGCTGCCTAGCCGTTTCTTTTTATAACCGGATCCTGTCAGTAATTTGTTAATTTTACTTTCAGCTTTCCTTCTCAAATTATCTCCAGCATCATTTACACGATTCTTAAAAGACTCTTTTATTGGCCGGTTTTCACTTAGATCGCCCAGAAAATTAATTTTCATATGAACAGCTTCTTTACCGATGGCGCTTACGCCTCCTTTTATTAAGGGCATAATATTTCTAAAAAGACTACTGAAGAAATCATGTCCAAGCTGATACGGCGCCCCTGCAAAGACAGCAGTACCTATACCGCTGTTAGTTTAACACTTAATCTCCCGAACTGGAATGGTATTTTATAACCCCTGGCACACCTTATATCCATTTCAATAGTCTGAAATTCGCGTATTAACACTGGAACATAATGGGGCCTCCAATAAGATATCATTCTAGTTCCGCCATAAACATATTTCTCTGTGTGAACGTGTACCATTCTCAGAAGAGATGTTTTAACATCCCCAACTAATTGCTGTTCGACAAGGTCACAGTATACGAACAATATGCTTGGTAAACCCTAAATGAAGTAAGAGTTTAGGAGATAGCTTCAGAGAGGTGACATCCGAATTTTAAAATTTACTGACAGTCGTTTAATGGGCTCATTAAATATAAACTCAATATATGTGTTTATTGCTTGATTATTGTTTAAAGCATATAATAGCTCTTTAATATTTTCGTAATTGCTGGGTGAAAAACGTGTCTTTTTCATTTCTGAATATTCTCCTCTTCTTAAGGTGTAATAAATAATATTTTCATTTCTATTTATTGTGTAAAAAGAACACGGATATTGAATTTCAGCGAGGGCTACGTCTTATAGACCTTCTAGATTCATCAGTTCCGGTAGTTGCGTAATAAAATGTGTTGTTGTATTGTCGACGGTTTCTTATCTAGTAAAGGTACTGCCCAAGCATAAGTCCTAAAAACGTCGATTATCGTTAAAATATATTTGTAACCGTTGTTCTAGAGGCTAAGACTTCTCATATCGTTTAGGTCCGCCTGATACAGATCATCGATATTAGAAACTCTATATCTGTTTCTAGGACTAGGTTTATGCATCGTAAATGCCTCTTGTGCATTCAGACATTGTCGCACAGCCTTAGCATTATACCTTCCCTTTACGCCCTTTATGAGGTTAGAAGACCCTGCAAAGCCAGCTGTGTCAGAGGGATTGTAGTAAATGCTGCTCAATTTTCTATTCATAATTTAAAAGTTAAATATTTTCCACTACACTTTCGGTGTTAATTTTGTTGTTGTTCCTTCCGTATCCGCGTCATAAATGCTGTCTTCTGCTGACATTCATGAAGTAGTGGGAGTAGTATGAACTGAAGGCTTTAAAATGTATTGTCTTCTTCTTTGATTACCAATTAATTCGAGAGGACTATTAAGATTTCTCTACTCGGTGAAAAATGTACACCATCCAAGGAGACTAGATTGTTTGCGATATTTTACGTCTCCAATTAAATCGGTAATGTTTGAATTAGGTATTGAATTATTATTAATGGAAACGACTCCATCCTTATCCCAAGTGATACTTTTAGCCGAAATACGTCTATTTACAATAAATTTGTTTTTCCACGATACGTCTTTGGTATAGAGTTTAGAATATTTAATGCAACATCGTCATCATCTGCATTATTATTATTATTATTGCTGTTGTTGCTGTCTGGCTGTGCTACGCTCTGACTTGCTTCTACACTTACATCATGTGTTATTGGAATAAGTAAATGTTCACGATCTTGTTTTTTAAAGTGTAAATATCTTTGTAATATCTTCTGATACAGAGATCAATTTTTATTACTAAGACTCGCATTAGTATATTTTTGATATCGGCATCAAGCTGAGTTGTAATGTCGGTATTTAATGGTTCTTGTCGCAACCGTTGTAGCGCTTCAGGAGTTATAAACGCCATTTTTTTTACATGATTCATTGTCTCCCTCTCTCTCTCTCTTAATTTTTATTAAATAAACTGCTCAGTACACCGGAAAGGATGGTGTCAGTAAGAATGTTAATAATGTTCCACCGAACTGTACTAAAATCTGCTTCTTTTTCTGCCAATTTTCTCCCTGTTCAACAAGTTTACGCAAAATTTTTTTATGACGTGCAAGGCATGTGAGTTGAGTTTTATTAAGACGGATTTTACCCTATAGTATATTATAAACGCATTCATAAATACACCGAACAGTACTACTATTAGCTGCTTTTAATAGGGCGCTACGGTGGCTCGGTTTCAGTTTTTGTAATGCACGTAAATACTCCGTATTGTTGATCACTGTCTTAGACATGTTTACGAAATAACCAGGGGTAGCGTTATATCGCCGTATTTATACATTTTCCAGGTATATAAACATATGTTTGACACTCACGTGATGTTCTAAATCGGGTCCATTCGAGGGTAGACTGTTTGATATCGAAAACCATGTACCCGTGCGGTTCTGATGTCACGTCAATATATGCTTCTTGTATAAATTTGATATTTTCCGCATAAACTTGCCGTGACAAATGCTGAATCTGAAATATACTATGTAATTAGCATTTAATTAAATATCTCGCTGCCCTGTATATTGATGAAATATATTTTGGGTTATGAATAACACAGATACATTTTTATGATTCCTTTGGTGAAAACGTCTACTATGCGGGAGTCATTCTCACGCATATGATCGACTATTATAATGAGCTGTGATTTATCATCATAAAAATTTTCCATGTCTGGAATAGCTTGTTCAAAATGCACGTTTGAAATTTTATTATGCAAATCCTGCCAGACTCCGCAGTACCATAGGACCCGTTAAGACTGTGTATCACATTTTAGCGAAAACTGTTTTAAAAATATCGACAACGAAATAAGATTTCCACACCCAGATAGACCCGCTATGATAGCAGAAAAAGGGTGTTGGAATTTGGTAACCATAATTACACTGCGGGATGTATGAAATAAATTAGGCGTTTTTTACCTGCTTACCTATTTATATAGTCAGATACAATAATAAATAAATAAAACGTAGTTCAATAAACATCTATCAATAAAACTTAATTACGGAAAATACAAAAAATAAACAATTATTCATAGCCTTTTACATCTCTTATACTCAATAAATATATACAATATAAATAAAATAAATAATAAATACATAAATTTTAATAAGTATACAAAATTACATGCACAAATAATATATAAATTAAACGGTTCTTTGTCTTTTGAAGTCGTACGGATAAGAGCTGTTCACGTTTACTACCGCCGCTTCATAAATCTTATGTTAAAATTATTGGTCTTTGTCCGCGTCACTACACTGTGTTTACTGGTACACCTAATGTTGTTCGACACTATCACAGGTGGTGGCACATTATCATCCAGAATCATGTCTTTTATTGTCTCAAAATTAACTGTCTGTGTGTTTCTATAATTAAGGGCGAATCCCTTCACTTTACACACTTGTTTATACATCCCGCTACCCGGACTAAACACTTTGTAAGCGTAGTTTTTCGGCCTTCTGCAGACAAATTTCTATCCGGCCCGTAAGAGGTTAGCTCATCGGTTAGGTCGCCAAAAAAATTGCCTACGGTGGGCTGTAACTCACCGGGCTTATGCAGGTAGAGAATAAAGTCTGTATCGTAATACAGTACTCTATTACCTAGCTGGTGCATAAACTCATAAAATCGTAATCTCGCCCGGCTCTCGTATAGGCCGCGATTATAATGTTCTCGGTACGTATTTTTTCAGTAGCTTCACAATGGTACTCCAAGTTTACATACATCATTTTATCCTCAGCAGGTATGAGGCGGTTAACGGTCACTGCGGGAATCGCCAGCAGGTCGTACAACTCTTCTACCTTTGAAATTATCGTTTTACGCGGCCTATTCTCGTTCTGGGCAAATTTACCTGCACAAAAATGAACATATACACTTAGGACAAAGTAATTATATATATTAATAAAAATATTTACCCAAGAACGAGTTGAGCATCAGCTTGGCCAGTGACCATTTTCCGGTGTTCTATCAATATTCGCGGGATTTAAATATGTCCCCTGCACGTCCGCATATTCTGCGACTTATTGATCTTTTGTTTCTTGATTGACGCATTCCGGGGGATATCCTGACGCCTCCTGCTTCATATTTAGGAACCTGTTGATGTAGTCAACAGAGACCCCACCCGTACGGTCGGCTCGGTTGTACACAACATGCACATACATTTTCACATAGATACTTGGTTAACACACTATACGGTTTGTGACACGGTTCACAAAAGTATTTACACGAAAAAG
Source organism: Calosoma granatense (assembly GCA_022063505.1). Lineage (NCBI taxonomy): Eukaryota > Metazoa > Arthropoda > Insecta > Coleoptera > Carabidae > Calosoma > Calosoma granatense. Next base: position 19,060 of record JAGJTL010005633.1, read on the forward strand.
CGGCAGTTAAACTATTAAAAACTGCGAAATGATTCTGATGTTGTAAAATGTTAAGACGCGGTAAATCCTGTCGCCTTCCCTCCTCAAAAATTACTTCCCCTCTACCACCGTACGCATAAACTACAATACTGAACTCATTATAGTACCTCTGTAATTCAATAATTTCTTGAATAACAATTTGCACACCATTCTTATCTTTTGCGACGCTTTAAAAGTGCTCGTGGTAAACATAAATTGTCCGTATTATCTGTCTCCATTATACCATACTTTCTCCTACCCAGCTCGGCGTATAACAGTCAATAACCGTTCAAGTGTTTTTCGCGACCCACCGGTAAGCTCACTTGCGTCAGCCCGACCACTAGCCGTCCATCGCTAAAAATCTCTGCGTTGCCCTGTAGAACACATCCCACACTACCTCGATTTCCAGCTGATCGGTCCTCCGAAAGCTCATGATTGCAGGGCCTACCTCGAACCGCGGCGTGTGAAATAAAATTCCGATTATGTCCGTTAGTGGTACCGTCTGCATTATATGACGCAGAACATCTTTCATGCCTCCTCTGAACCGTGCCACGGAGTTGTCGTTGTGTGCCTCGGACGCCTCTGAACACGCGGTGTTTTTTCGTCGGCAGCCCTATCCGCTCCATCAACCACCTCGTAAATAATTTCTCCACAGAGGCGGCAGAAATTATTAAAATTTTCCTCTTCACGCTCGATTTCTAAGTTTATATCCTCACACATACGAGCGATATTATATAAATTTTGAATTTCGTTAATGTATATATTGCCAACCATTTTTTTTAATAGAGAGAAAACATAGAATCAACACTCACTGCACAGTGATGAGCTGTTCAATCATCCGTTCTATGTAAGGCTAGATAGGAATAACTACCCCCGCTCCACTATTTACGACCCACAAAACCGTCCTCCTCCTCCACCTATATGCTAACATCCCTTCAAATCGTCTCCTCCTCCTCCTATATCATAACATCAAATACGTTTTTTTTTTTTGTATAATAAAGTAGACCGGCTGCCAGGGCTATATGCCGCTATTGGAGAGATAGAGAAAGAATGAAAAGTAAAGAATGTGGAGCGTACCTACTTATAGCTGACGAAAGAGACCTGTAGTTTGGCAGATTTTTTAAATATTGTTTATTTTGTCTCCGTCTTTCGCTAGAATTTCTTCTAGTGTACCTCGAATACTACACACAAGCCGAGCGTTGACATGCAGCGGACAATCTATTAAAATGTGTCGCACTGTTAGTCTCGTACTGCAACTGTCGCACACGGGAGCAGGATTGCCCAAAAGTAGATGGACGTGCGTAACAGAAGTGTGTCCAATACGCAGGCGAGTTAAGAGTACCTGCTCGCGTCGGGTGACGGAACAGGGCAATTGCCATTTGTCAGCTACAGGTTTTATATCCTTTAGTTTGCTGGTGGATAGATTCCACTCCTGCTGCCATGTAGATACACAAAACTACTTGATAGCAGTCACCACATCATCGGGCCTTACAGGATGAAGCTCAACGTACTGACTATTAGCAGCCTCAGATGCAGCTTGGTCCGCGGAATGGTTTCCCAGAATACCAACATGACCAGGTATCCACATAAGTCTGACAAGAATATGCTGGCTATGCAAGTCGCTAATAATGTCGTATATTGCCTGAATCATTGGGTCAGTACTAAATTGATAGGAAATACCCAAAGTAGCACTGAGAGAGCCTGTAAATATAATAACAGAGTTGTTACCCGCAGCAGTAAGCAGACAATATTGCAGCGCGAAGAAGATTGCATATAATTCAGCCGTGTATACTGAGCATGTTGGTGATAGCGGATAGGAGAAAACTTGTCTTATCGGCATGCTTTCCAGTTGCCGTACAAGTTTGATGGCCACAGGACACATTGTACTAGTACTGTTGCGATGTACTTCGAGTGCAGGTTGGTTATGAAATAATACGTTGAAGTTCAAATGTTGGGGCTTACATAAAATGCCAATTGTATATTTCAAACCAATGCGTATGTATCTGAACTTCAGCGGGGCTATGCCCGACT
>JAGJTL010005648.1:37362-65545 GCA_022063505.1 Calosoma granatense
CCTTAAATTTATACTGAAAACGGGCCTGGTACGTCACGGAAGTGATATGTCAATTATGAATGATAAGATCGCGTTAATTGAACTTAGTTGCATAAGTGATAGTGTGACGTGGTGTATTTCTACAAGAAAACAAGTAAATCATATAAATATATTCATATTTCTTATTATTTAGTAATAATATTCACAAATATATTTATTTACTTAACCTCAAATAATGGTCATATATATTGATATTGATTTTCACATTCTTTTATCCTACTAGCGGCGTAAATTATAAAAAATCTACTTGTGTGTGAAAAATACTGGATTTTTCTAATAATACGAAATAGGGTTTTGAAAATTTATTTTGCATTTAAATAGGTTACAATTCATACAAGTATATACATTTGCCAAATTCTAGGCGGTACAAGAATGTGTAAAATTTTTAAATTTCAAAAATACAGGGCGTTTTGCGTGAAACGTTAAAATTGTGCATTATTGAATCATAATTTGATACTACAAGCGGCTTCTGTTCATTATATACCCAAGTATTACGTTTATTTGTATATGTGATATAACATATAGCAATGTATTTTATAGATTGACGCCAGCATATTCCGTTGTAGCAAATACAAAACCGTTTCCGTGCCAAATACAATGATTGTTATCTTTGTTTTCACACTTGACGTATTGATTCGGATGTGGCACAGGGATTCGGTTCATATTTTTAGGGTCAGGATAGTAATCATACTTGGCATAATGGTCCGTGCCAAACGAACTGCCACAAATACTCTTCAAATGATCCAACGTGTGCATTGTACCGCCATAGCATTGACAAGTGGAATCAATGCACGTGAACGAAGCATAATTACCGAAGCAGTAGATATTATTCACCCGCGAATACGAACTGTCCGTACATACATCCGTCTCGTCGGGCGACTGGTATACTAAATCAGTTGTGCATTTGATTTCAGCAGTCGCTGGATCTTTGACAATCTCTCCCGGACATGTATATCGATTGCCATCGATTAATATGAGTTGTAATCCATCTGAAAACAGACAGATTCATCAATCAATTAATTATTATTGTACCTTGAAGTGTTATATATACACATATAATGATTGTATGTATTTACCGCCATATACCACCAGTGTCGTCCCGCCAATTCCCTGTGCCATGGCCGACTTGACCATCATGGCATTCACGGGTTCCAGTGATTGCTGCACGCGTTGTTGTATCGTCTCCGTGAGGCCGTGCAAGTTGTGCTGGACATTTTGTGAGATAGTGTTCATATTCATCTGTAACTGCTTGTTGAGATTCAGCATCTGTCGTTGTAATTGTTTATTCATGCCCATGAGACGTTGGTGCAGTTCACTGTTCAGGCCCGACACCTGTTCGGCAACGCGGCGACTAATCACGGTGCCCAAGTTGCCCAAATTTACATCGGAATCTAGCCCACCAAACACATATATCCATTTATATACAGAGATTTTTAAAGTTATACTACTACTCTTTATAATTTCATTTAGTAAATTAGAAATGTATTCCATAATTCTTTCATTTATTTTGTCCATGATATAAGTATGTATATTATTATTGTTGATCAGTAATAAAAGGTTTGATACATCACCTCTCTCTTTCTACAATTATTAAGTATTAAGTATTTCCTTAAGCCGATATCGGACGGTCACTTTTTCTACATATAATGTACATTGCAAGGTCACTATGGAAACAATATATTCTACGACTTACCTTCATACGGATAATTTTCGTTGCCTGCCTGTAATAAATAAAATATGTATAATAACTATATTTATTATACGCCTGTTGTTGTTATATTAGGGAAAAAAGAATAATTGATCGCCGGAAACAAGAATATGGAATGAATCGTGCCGGGTTAATGTTACCGATTCCATACTGTTGTGTTGATGTTGAGTTTATGATGAGTGTGAATCGATGTAAATAAGTGAATGATAATAGTTTCTTACCAGTATGGGTGTAACAAGTAGTACGACGTATATAAACTGTTGCAGTTGCAGCATCATATTGGCATCTGCACTCGGCGTAAGTGAATGTAAGACTGTACTGTATTTATTACATCATTGCCGTATTTGATACAGCTCACCGGTTGCTTATCATTAATCGAATGGATTTTTTAATGAGCGGAGAAAATTTTCAATTATTAATTGCGAGTTTACAACAATTGCCTATTAAAACCGTAACATAGTTTATTGCTATGTAGGTTTCAATTAACAAATGAAAATAATCACTGTATCAGCAGAACAATATTGAGTTAATCACCTTGTATATATGTTTCGATCTGATATAAATATTATATGTACTGGACGATGTTTGTGATATTTAATAAATTGTGTTTTATTTTCCGTGTACAGATATTGGATACGAATGCTTTATAATATTAAGGTGATTTGGGTCAAAATGATAAATGTGATAATGTATTTGTATATAAACTACAAGTAAATATACTTCCATTTCTTCGTCATGTACTTTTCATAAGTGAAGTCATGTTTTTTTCTTCCCACAATATAGGTATTTATATTTCTGTTTTGATGATAGCGCGGAAAGTTTCAATGCAAATTTAAATGAACTACCAGCTACGCGTATGTTTGCATGTGTTGTTCAATACAATTCGATTAAAACAGGTTATTGTGTATTTTCAAATTCGCTATTTTTTGCAACTCCTACAACAGTTTTATCCAAAACAGTCATTGTGTTACCGCTTATCAACAAGTGATAACCGTTTGCAAATGTTTCTAATTACTATAATCACATATTTATAATTTTACGTAATCACGGTTATGGCATTTGATTGTAAAATTGTGATTTCTGTGTTTAAAATTAACAAGTTTGTTATTTTACAGATTGCCATTCATAAAACATGGAAGTTAAACAAAAGCAACCACACATAAAACAACGTGCAACCTTCACCACTGATCCTGTTAAGATTATTATTGGAAACATCGTCCATTGTACATCACCATTTACTGTGCACACGATCGAGAAAGGATTCGTTATCGTGCGTGATCGTGAGGTCAGTTATTTCAAGTTCAGAAATCTAAATGTAACAATGACGAAGTAATATTTTGTTCTCGTACTGTTCTTAGATAGTGGCCATTGATAATGTGTCTGCGTTGTGGAGCACCAGGCAGTGTCTAGGTATACCGCAGCACTGTAAGAATGTGGAGGTGGTGACACTGAGCAGTAGTCAACTGTTGATCCCTGGCCTGGTGGACACACACATCCATGCACCGCAGTACCCGAACATCGGACTCGGCTACGATATGCAACTGCTGGACTGGCTCAATACGTACACATTCCCGCTGGAGGAACGATACAGGGACGTACACTTTGCACTGAAAGTGTACGAGGCTGTGGTTGTAAGTACTCGCACTCACTCATACATACATACATATTTACAGAACTAATATGGATTTTGTTACAGAAACAAACACTAGCTCACGGTACAACAACGGCCTGTTACTTTGCTACCATTCATCTGGACAGTTCGCTGGAACTGTGCGAGGCAGTGATCAAAGCAGGCCAACGAGCCTTAGTCGGGAAAGTCAACATGAACATACAGTGTCCCGCCGAATTGACAGAAACCATTGAGGAGTCCATCACGAATACAGAAACATTCGTACAAGCGGTTCTCGCTAAAAATGTAAGATAAACTATCCTATGTAGTAAGATAATGGTTAATTTTATCGGTTTTCCGTTACAGAATGATCTAGTTAAACCAGTAATTACACCGCGGTTTGCTATAAGCTGTGACATGGAATTGCTCACGAAATTAGGAGAACTGGCTGAGAAATATGATATTCATATACAAGTGAGTATTCTTACAACTAATTCTAAATGAATTCTGCACTTTGCACTTTATATTCTTCTAATTTTTTAGTCACATATTTCTGAAAACCTGGAAGAAATCAGAACAGTCCGACAAATGTACAAAATGAAATACGCAGAAGTGTATGATAATGCGAAGCTATTAACTAGAAAGGTATATACATAAGTACACATTCTAATTATCCCATGTGACAATGAGATTGTTTTAATATGTGACAGACGGTGATGGCTCACGGCGTATACCTAGAAGATGAGGAAAAGCACTTGTTGGCATCCAGAGGCACTTCCGTAGCTCACTGTCCTGCATCCAACTCGTGTCTACAATCAGGCCTGTGCGATGTACGTGCTCTCATACATGCTGGAGTGAATGTGGGCCTCGGCACAGGTACCTCTATAACCGGAACAGAACACACATACCGTACAAGAGTGAATGAAGCAAGTGTTTTTTCTGTTTTCTACAGATGTCTCTGGTGGCCCGTCGCCGTCAATTGTTGAAGCTATGCGCTGTGCCCTGTCCACCTCCATTCATAATAGTTACAGTGACAAAACACACTTGCCTCTCAATTGTTACGATGTGTTCTATCTGGCCACCCTTGGCGGAGCTAAAGGTATGACAGTTGTTTTAACAGTGTTAAGATTATATGAATATTCCATTGCTTTCCAGCTCTAGCCATGGATGATAAAATTGGTAACTTTGATGTTGGCAAAGAATTTGATGCGCTAATTGTTGATATGGACGTGAAAAATGGCGGCACGGATTTTCTACATGACTGTACACCGCTGGAATTGTTACAGAAGTTTATTTACGTCGGAGATGATAGAAATATCAGTAAAGTTTACGTTTCTGGTCAGCAGGTTAAATAAACAGCAATATAATTGACAACATTTAGCTAAATATTTTTTACAATACAATGATTTTTATGACAATTTGCAATTTTTGTTACAATGAATATAATGAATTAAAAATGTTTATCAATTTTTTTCAATAAAATATGTGTATGTGGGTTTCCCGCCATGTAATTCGTATTTGACATTTCGCGGTAAAGTTGTTGGAGTGGGGAAATTGTTAAGCACAGTTTACACTGCGTGATCATAAGTTGAGCGTAAAGTTTTTCAATATTCCTTATTGCATACAATTGCTTTTCAAAATTGGTATTTTTTTTACTAGAATCGTCCGTTAATTCTAAAATATTAATTAGGTTGATTCGTACTTTTTATAAAACGCGTTTACGCTTGTACATTGACGTCATATATTAAACCAAGCTTACACTTTAGTATTTGTGTCATATTTTTCCTAATTTAATTTTCTTTATCGCTTTACATTAATTAAATTTAAAATTATGCCCCGTCTTGCTGATATCAATAACCGTGTTTCGTTTTGTAATTCAGTACTGGATATTGCATTGTGGTGTTTCATGTAAGGTTACAATAATGCATATATCAGCAGTAGTAATGTCAGTGTACATAATTGCAAGTGTCATTGTTCTTAATAAATAAACAATAATAATAATGAATAGCAGTGTCATGATCAATCAGATACACGATGTGTCGTCAATTAATGAAATGAATACTGCCGAGCTGTACAGTACATCTATAACGACTTACATGAAGAATGAAATCGTTTGTGAAATACACGAAAACGAAGAATATCTAAGTTGTCTGAACAATGAGGAGGAAATTAGTAAAATGCAACAACACTCTATGTCGGATTCGACGGAAATCAAGTATTTCAGTAATATTTTAGGCAATGAATTGACTGTTTTTGAAGCTACAGACGATGAAAGGTATGTATTATTTCATTTACTTCTTCTATATATGTATGTATAACTCTGAGGTTGTATTACAGTATGGCCGTAGAAGCTTTGCGACAACTTGGCAGTATGTACAGCGGTAATACTGCCCTGTCGCCAGAGCAAAATGTCAAAAATTATGTTACACACAAATTCAACAACAAAACACCGTCAGCCTGCAAGAAACCGTCGACGTTTACTTGTTCTTATTGCAATGCACTGTTCGATACCGAATCAGCGTACAGCAATCACTCGCCGTGTCACCAGAAATTTGTGTGTAAATTTTGTGCGCAATCTTTCGTTGCTTTGACCGAATTACGCGCGCATACCGCGGAAAATCATCCCGGTGACAGGCCGTACAAGTGTCACGTGTGCTTACAGAATTTCCCGCGGCCCTCCAGTCTGACGAACCATTTGAAAATTCACAATTATCAGCCGGGCAGGGCCTTGCTGGTGTCAAAACAACAACAGCGACAGCAACAAGTGAGTAGCAATAATGTGGTGGCAGCGGTGACGAAGCAACCGGTGAACAATGCACCGGCATTTCTGAAATTTGAAAATATCGACACTGTTCAACCATGGCCGGTGGAACAAGTGTATGTACCTGACGCCACGGTTAGTAATACCACGGTAACTGATACCGATCCACTTGCAACCAGCTGGCAATTCACTACCACTAACTATGATTCAACGAATAACGGTGAGCTGGCAGTGAGTGATGCTATTGACACTCACCAGTTTAACAACGGTACTGCTAACGGATCAGGGGTGAAAGTAGAACTTGTTTTGCCTTATGACAACAAACACGAAGCGTTTCCCATATCGTCCATGCCACAGATGGAAATTACAGTGAAAAGTGACGTTGTTGAAACGAAACCGTACACTTGTGTACAGTGTGGCCTGGCATTTTCCAGAGAGAAAGCGTTGATTACACATCGGAAAATCCATAGTAGTGGCGTGTCGTATGATTGTGATGTATGCGGTGCTGTGTTTGACAATGAAACACTAAAGTTACAACATCGACAGAGATGTCTGGTAGATGCTGCTGCTGCTGCTGCTGCTGCTGCTGATGATGATCCGTTGTATGGTGTTAAGCAAGTTCAGGAAGAAGAGAACAGTGAAGAGAAGAAGAGTTCGTTGAAACTGAAACATCCGTGTCCGGATTGTGAGAAACGTTTCACAACGAAACAGAAGATGTACCGACACATGTGGATCCATCGGAAGAAGAGTTTCGCGTGTGAACATTGCGCGCGCACATTCGCACTGCAACCGGAACTGGACAAACACCGTCTGTCCGTGCATCCGGCGGACAGTCCGTACGTGTGCCAGGAGTGCGGCAAGAGTTTCGCCAGCCGCCAGGGCCTGTGGGAGCATGGACGGCTGCATGGCAGCGGACCTGCAGGCACATCATTCACCTGTGCCAAATGTCAGAAATCATTCGCCAGTCGCCAGGGGTACCTCATACACAACCGGATACACACGGGCGAACGACCGTACGGCTGTCGGTACTGTTTGAAAGCGTTCCGTGACGGCGGAACGCTCCGTAAACACGAACGTATACACACCGGGGAACGTCCGCACGTGTGCCCTATATGCCAGCATGATTTCAATCAGAAAGTCGTGCTACGCGAGCATGTACGCTGGGTACATGCGGCCTCTGCAATAGCTAACAATGAGGCTAGCTTTACCTGTCAACTGTGTGACGCGGCAGTTAGCGACCGTGAAGAATTATGTGCTCATATAGTGCGACACAGCGATCTGACAAGACACAACAACACTACGATACGAACAGTATCGACACATCATCATCGTACAGCGAAAACCAAGAAACTTATGATTAAACAAAAATCAAACACATCTGTAACGCATAAATCAACGGAACAACAAACATCAAGCAACGAATGCGATTTATGCGGCACTAAGTTTGCATCACACGAAGACCTAATGACACATGTACATATACATATATAGAGTAACCGTGGAACTGAAACCGAATCTCTGTGCCTTCTGTTTATCGGAAAGTGATTAGCGGTAGGTAGGTTTGTCTGAGTGCATTTTTACACTTTTCTACGACTCTATAGTATCACCACAACAATAAAATGACTGTTCATATTTAGATTGAAATATTTTGTATAGACGTGACGTGAGTGTGAATAAAAGTATTCAATAATTGAACTGTGCCAGTTTCTAGAAATTTCAGTTTAAATCAAAACGAATAATATCGAATCCCCACGAAGCACTATTGCTATGGAGACATTTCAACAATGTAGTTTCGTTGTGATTTTATTCGTTCTTCATTGTTGAAGCTTAGGTCCTAATTCCTATTGGATAATCCTGTTAATAATACATATTATGGTTATTAAATTTCCTTTACAGGCAACTGTACATACATAGCTGTTATGGTGGTTGCATACTCAACATAATAAAGTAAGTATAATTACATATATGTTAGTACATTAACCTTATACATATTAGAAAAAAAAACAGAAACAAGCATGTTAATTAGCTACACGTAGTACATAAACTGTAATTATGTAAGTGTACATTTCACGGCAAGTTCAAGAATAAATACTAGAATAGCCAGTAACATCCCAATGGCTAGTAAGAAAAATGCCCCTTGCAAATTGTCCAACGACAGTGTCACCTGATTAGTGTTTAAAACTTTAGCAATAACTCCCGGATTTTCCTTCAAATTCCCGAACCAGAATGGTATGAATCCTGCTTCAGTGATCCGTGCCAGCAGATCATTAATTCGTTGGGTGAGCGGGAAGCCACGGCTCATCGACATCAGCACCATCAGCAGAACAACACGATCTTTGAACATGTACAGTTGCGGTTCACCATCTGCCGTCACGAATCTGCCCTCGGCAAACTTTATAAACAGCCTTGTGAATGCGAACGCATAGTTCCGCTCCTCGGAAACTTTTCGCATACAGGACACCGGGTCGCTGCACACGATACCATGTTCATACACTCGCTTCATACGCCAGTCCTGCTGGCTATCAAAATAACGCATTGCACTCGATATGGAACCGAAGGACAGACGCTCCGTGAATATTTCTTCCACCGAGGTGACTTGCTTCTCGTACGACGGACTGGTCAGCACACTAATCAGTCCCGTTTGGTAGCAGATGTTCAAATGTAGCGAGAAGATGATCCACGTCATGAAAAAACAACGATTCACACCGGTTTTCGGTTGTGTGTGCACGGAAATGCCGAGGAACGCTGCAAATATGTTCAGCGAACAGTTCTGTATGCATCTGAACGAAGTGGACTCCATGTGAGTGTTGTAACTCCGTATCCAGAGACAGATAGTCACCAGGACGATGGTTAGAAATGTCACGGTCCATGTAGTCAGGTGGAATATATTGAATATACACTTCCACTTTGGTGTGGTCTTGGCGTGCGGTACGCACCACACCAGATTGTCGTATATGTACGGTACACTAATGTCTACATGCTTGTACCGTATCGGAGTGCTGCCCAGACAGCCGAGACCAATGTCAGTTTCACCATTCATCAACGCTGCAAATACACCAGTCGACACTATTTCCGAATTATTCTCGACAACTGTACCGATATCAAATTCCTTCGGTGACAACGTATAGTTTATCGTGAAATTAGCCGCGCTGGCTATAGTGTTCAGTACCATAATCTCCAGGCCCTCGCTTATATTTAAACCGGATTTACTTCTGTCAACGTTCTGTGGTAAGATCACATATGGCCGGATGCCGACAGGTCTGACTCGTACCGTGCATCCATTGAGATTGTTTGGAATCTTGTTTGGAAACAGGTTAACCGTGGTGTTAGCAAGTGTTCCATCCTGACATTGATTCACCAGGTGTGTAGTGTGAAAGTCGTCTGCACAGCTACCGTTAGCATACGGATACCAGGTGTACATGTCTAGCACATCCTCGCGTGACGCTGGTATCATGATAACAGCATTCACTATTCGATACAGCCACAGCATTTCTACAATTTTCGCTGCACTGCTGAAATAACTTGATGAAATAATTATAAATTTCGCAAATGAATTCCAACTTGACGCTTTCTTCAAATATGCAAGATATGAGCGCAGATCTTCGAGTTTTTCAAAAACGATGACATAGTTGCGAACTTTTCTTGGTTCTTCAATGGACTTTGATTTGGTTTTGTTCGTATATTTCTCAATATATAGTGACCATTTCAGTTTGTTAACGAGGTGTTTAAAAACTTTTATTGTTGTAACACCATCCGTTAAAATATGTAACGGTTCACGTTGAGGTATATGTATGTCAGAGATCCAGGCAACACATTTCGCCAGCGAATTCACCATCTTGTCCTGATCTTTTGATGGATACAACGAGCATCCAATGGATTTGGTTGTATATAATACGAGTATTACTAATAATAATAGATTACATTTAAACATATTTAACGTGACAAAGCGACGGTATTACTTATTGATAATTATAAATAGCTATAGTTATTGCAGATATCTGATTCAAAAATACGTACAGGAATATAAAATAGCTTTAATCCTATGTCTTGCAACCGTTATGTTTGCTTGAAACAATTGCAGAAAATGCGTACATATTATCCAAGTCCGACTTGAACTTCTTTTGTATAGTACACATTTGCTAATGTATTAATAAATATACCTGAATATTATAGTACAATTTTCTTTTTATTTAAATTATTTTATATTTATTTTCCTAAAGTCATCCTTCATAAATATTGATGTATGCAAATTGACTGCATTTGAAAGTGTTACAAAAACTACATCGTACACGCAATAAATAATACAAAAACACAATGTTTACTGTAAGATTTGACAGCAATCCTATGAGCAAATATCGATTTACAATTTATCACATTCCACTTACTCACCTGTCATTGTATAACTAACTAACTAACATGTTCAAAAGTAAAAATACACACACGTTGTACTATTTTGTTACAAATACATAAATTTCATGTAAGGATTACAAACTTGACTAGATACAATATTTATGAAACATTTAGGAGTTATACGTAGTGTTTAGTTTCAGACTCAGAGCTTATAATAAAATCAACAGTATCTATTGATAGGGATTTGTTGTATCTACTTTAAGAACGGTCTGTGTATATGACGTTGCTGAATACCGTACGCAACCAACTCCAACAGGAATGCAACCATAGCAAAGCCAATACCATGTGCCAGCACTATAAAGGCACCTTGTAAGTGCTCCAACGTCAATACGTTGACATTTTCTTCCTGACGATTCACACGAGTGATGTGGGATTGCAGGCTGAACATCTGTTTAAAGTCCGATTCCCATTTAGCCTGCAGGCCCGTCTGCTGAACATTGGATATCAGTTGGTTGATTCTGTTCAACAACGGGAATCCCTTGTACGTGAACATATGAATGGGATAGGATACATAGTCCTCCTTGAACACGTACAGAAGGCTTTTACCATCGTGATCCTTGTATTTACTTTCGGTATACAGCAAGTATACTCTTGGAACAGCGAACGCATACTTTCTCGCAATTCCTACATTATTCAAACACTCGTCCGCATCGTAACATATAACCGCGTCTCGCACCAGTTTCTGCTGGATCCAATCGTCCGTCTTACCAAAATACAACTGGGTCACATGCAAATATCCAAACGGTATTCTCGCCTTGAAAACCTCTTCAATCGTCTTGATCTGAGTGTGATACGAGGGCTTAACTAGGTAGTTGATGAGATATGTTTGATAAACTGCGGTTAAATTTAGACTGAACATACACCAGATTAGGAAAAGGATTTGGACAGAATATAACCGTGGTTTAGACTTTACAGACACGGATAGCAATACCGAAAGCATATTGAGGAAACAACTGGACTGCGAACGGTACGAAGTGGATTCTGAACTGTGCCTACAAGTCAGTGCCCAGGTGGTAAATGCTACCGTAATATATGTGAACGTCACATACAGCCATGAGTCGGCCGTAAATATATGGAAAATACTCAGCCATCTCGCTTTGATGGGGGCACGTGGTACACACCAAGCTATCGAATCGAATGTATAGGATACGGAGTAATCCAGGTTGGCGAAACGATTCACTGTGGCTGCCAAGGATCCAACACCAATATCAGTATGTTCCATCATCAGTTCTTTCAATACACCTGCACAACAACAACAACAACAACAAACACTTTGTAATCATATATTGTGATTGTGTAGTTTTGCTTGTTTACCTGATGCATTCCCATCGACAGAAATAGCGCCCCAGTCCAGTGTCTTATTGGACACTGTGTACAGAATAGTCACGTTCATCTTGTTGCCGACTGTATTCAACAAGGCTATCTCTAAACCTTGTGTGAAATTAATGGCCACGTCTGATCGATTATAGACTAACGGAGCTATCACGTACGGAGGCCAGATAATCGTCCGCACCCTTATGGGACATCCGTGTAGATCATTCGGTACCTTCTCCATGAATATTTCCTCCTCAAACTCGAACGTCCCGTTCGTACAACGGTTAATCATTCGGCTCTCATTAAATCGGTTCGCACAGTTCGTTCCCGAATATGGAAACCAAGTGTATACGTTCAAAACAGATGGATTTTCCTGCTCGGGCAACAAGAATATCGCATTCAGCGCCTTCTGTGTCCACAGGGACTCGGAAATCTGCGCCACAATGGACTCGTAGTGTGTGTGCACTCTGCTAGTGACAATTATAAACTTGCCATGCGGATTCCAAGCGATATCTTTCAAGTACAACAGTGTTCTGTTGATGTCCAACACATTTTGTATATGCAAAATGTAAATGTGTGATTTCTCGGTGAACGGGAATCGCGACCGGGTGCTCGAGGGCTTTCGTGTGAGTACGGTCCATTGGAGTGCGTTGTACAGCTTAGTCATCAATGCACGTTCCGTTCTTATGATATCGTTCGACTGATTATGATGTGAATGCGGTAACACCAGCGTAATAATCTCGCCAGCATTGAAATCTCTCTTCGCGATGGTCATCACACAAGCCGAGATGGAGTTTCGTGTGACATCGCGTTCATCTTTATACTCAATCTTAGCAAAACTCTGGTGCAATAGTAGAAGTACATATACACCTGCTGTATACATTTCTGAAACGTAGATTCTAAACAATCATAGCGGGAATGGTTTAAACTGATATTATTTTCATTTCTTAACTTATATTTATATACATACTCGTATGTATGTATGTATGTATGTATGTATGTAACATCGATACATCTTTTCCAACTGATTATTGCATATGAACGAAAATATATGTTTTATCGATATAGAGTTTTATTCTTAAAAGCATTTTGTAATAGGTTTTTTCGGAAATATTTTGACATGTACATTATAAGTAATGTATAAAGTCACAGACGAATCAATCATTGTGTTTGTACATAAATTTTATCAGCGAGTATATATCATAAAAACTTGTCTTTAAATATTAGTTTTTCGTTTCCATTTACGGATGACTAACTCAAAACTAAAAACTATACCAGCCAAAATCAATCCACAGCCCCAAATCACAAACGCTCCTTGTACATTAAATAAACTGAGTTTCTGGGGTGTTGTACTCATGGTGCTACTATTAATCTTCTCCTTCTTCAGCAATTGTTTGCACCAAAACTGTATGAATCCGGCTTCAATGATGCGGTACAAAAGGTCATTAATGCGATTCGTCAACGGAAAGCCACGACTCAATTGCATAATTGTAGGAAACACAGCAATATTATCGCTGAATATATAAATCAATGGTCTCCCATCCGAATCCAAGTAATGTAGCTTGTTATAACGCAAGGCGAATCGCGGATAACCGAATGCGTAGTTCCTTGCATACGCTATAGATTCCATGCAACCCTCTATTTCCTTACATTCAATCCATTCGCGAAACACTTTCCTTGATCGCCAGTCGTCCTGGCCCTCGTAGTATCGGATGGTTGTAGCTACTAGGCCGTAGGGAATCTTTGAATCAAACAGCTCGTCCAGCGTGGAGATTTGTTTCTCATAAGACGGTCGTGTTAGGACGCCGATCAACGATGTTACATACGATATGGTCAGATGCAAGGAGAATATGATCCAGATAATGAAAAACATTCGAGTATATCCGGTTCGTGGTTGGTGTGCAACAGAAATACCCAACAAGACGGACAGAGTATTGGAACTGCAGCTTTGTATGTGTCTATATGAGGGAAACTCCATCGCTCTATTATAGCTCAGCGCCCATTGACAAAGAGTGGCTAACAGTAATGCCACTAGCGTCAATAGCCACGTAGACAGACGGAAGATATTAAACAGACATTTCCATTTAGGCTCGGGGAGGGCGTGTGGCACACACCAGGCCATGGCATTGCTCATATATGGTATGGTAGAGTCCAGATACTTTTGCCTCAGTGCAGTGGCACCTAAACATCCTATACCAACATCCACCTTGGTTTCCATCAGCGATTTCATCAATCCACTCGCTACAACAGCCGTGCCATTCTCTGTTACCACTCCGTAATCTAGTTTCTTCCTCGAGAGCGTGTAATTCACTCTGAAGTTAGCCGCTGCAGCCACAGTATTCAATACCATGATGTCCAAGCCTTCGCTGAGGTTCAGATTACTTTTCGTTCTATCCAGATTCTGGGGTAATATAACATACGGTTGTGTAGCCATGGCTCTAGTCGATACATAACATCCTTTCAGATCTTGCGGGATTCTGTCAGGAAACAGGCTGACTTCAGACTTGAATAACACTCCATTCAGGCATTGGTTAATCAGTTGGTTGTTGGTAAAATTGTTAGCACAATTAGCATCGGCGTACGGGTACCAAGTGTACATGTCCAGAACATCGGACAAATCCGCTGAGGACGGTAGCATAATAACAGTATTTAGTATGCGATACACCCACAACATCTCCGTTATGCTGGTTGCATTCACCAGTGTACTGTCAGACGTAACTATAAATCTTGCAAACGGATTCCAACGCGGTGACACCTTTAAGAACATCAGTATTTTCTTTAGATCGTCAATGTGACTGAAGTGGATGATGTAATTGTCTGTTTTCGCTCTACTTTCAAACAAATGTACATCTACCCCTGTCAGTTTGTGAACATACATTGTCCATTTATGTGTTTTATAGAGATGATCTATCATGTCTCCATCTAGGTTCGAGCTAATTATATTAATGAAATCACCGTCAAGAAATTCTTGTTCTGATATTGTCAGAACACATTTAGCTATACACTGTCGTACTATATCTTCTGTATTTTCTATTAAATGCAACTGAATCTTACAGGTAACTTTGCTTACAACACAACCGAGTAGTAATGAAAGAATAGTCAAGCTTTTGTTAAACATTCTGCTGGTTGCTAAGAGAACTGTTTACACTGATGTATTATTTTGTTTTGTGCTATTTATTTTACATACGTATAACTATTAAGCTTGCTTGAAATTAATTGCATTTATTGCAGTGAATATTCGTTGAATGCGTACACTATTCTGCTTGAATCATATTTTCAATATCTGTCATTTCCAGTGAAACTAAATCACAAATTATTCACATATCAAGTCTGATATTGTACTAGCCATAACTGGTGTATTGAAATAATATGGAATGTGTGTTGATCGCATATAAAAAGTAAAAAATAATTTCGGATTAATATTTATTATTGTATAGTACATGTTGAATTATACATAGTACAGAATTACAGTGTAAAATAAATAATGTATTGTTTAATTAATCGTAGTTTCCCAGTTGCAATTAAGTATAATTTATTCTAGGTGTACTAGATCCGTTAGAACAGTGTGGTGTTTAGATAATTAATGTTTAGTTATTTATCATCTACATACGTATGAATATAACTATTAAGTACGTATATACATACATACATATAATTATATCAAAACAGTACACTATAATATTATATGGTAATTGTGTGTATTTAATTACTAATGCAATGTACATACGGATATTTGAATTACATGATGAATTTACGAGTGAATTTCCTTCTCAATCTATACTGATGCAAGTGAAAAACAAACTGTTCTCCTAGAAACGACACTGTGCCTAAACATAATCCTATCGACAGTATAGTAAACGCTCCTCGCATATGCTGAAACGTCAAAGCATCAGCATCGTCATCATCTCTGGCTGGGACCAACAGTACTTTCGATATATTACTGTATCTCATCATAGCCTCATCTAACCATTTCATGGTGAATCCGCCCGCCTTGATTCGCGCAATTACTTTATTAAGCACTCGCAACAGTGGAAATCCCTTGTAGACAAACATCTGCACCGGATAAGACACTGTGTTGGCTTTGAACCAGTAAATCAACGATTTACCCGACTTGTCCCAGTACCGCTCGGACACGTACACCACGTAGAGTCGAGGCAAAGCCAGCGCGAAGTCTCGCTGTAATGCTATACGATTCAAACACTCTTCAGCATCGTCGCAAACCTCACCGTAGTTCCGCACAATCCGGGAAACCATACTCGAGTTATCCTCAAAGTACTTGGCCGTAATCGGCAGATAGCCAAAGTTCATTCCGGCTTCGAACACATCTTGCAATGTACTAATCTGTTTCTCATAACTGGGATCGGTTAATCTGCTAACAAGTGACGTTTGAAAAACTCCACACAAATGCAGACTGTATATGATCCACATCAAGTAGATTATACGCACGGATGTATCCCTGGGCAGAGTGTGTAACGGTATGCCCAGTGCCGTACGGAACATGTACAACGAACAAGTGCCGAAATTCTTAAATGTCGCGGATTCATTCACACTGTACACACTCATTGTCCATATAATCAGGAGGATAGTCACAAACGCCGCCATTGTAGCCAGCCAAGTGTTCAGATTTAAGATTTTAATGATACTCAACCACTGTGGTTCTAGTTCTGCAGTTGGCACACACCATGTTATCGATTCCGTAGCATAGGGAATGGTGTAATCCAAGTAGGTTATTCGTTTTTTCGTTGGTGCCAGCGCAGCTATACCTATGTCAACATTCTCTTCCACCAGTTCCTTTAGTAAACCTGCTGTAGCTGTCCCATTTGATAGCATATCGCCGAAATCCTGTTTCTTCTGCGTTATCCTATAGTACACGGTAAAGTTCGCATACTCGGCTATCATGTTCATCAGTTTGATCTCAGTGCCTTCGGTGAAGTTGACATTCTCGGTGTCTAGGTTTAAGTGTGGCGATAGGATTACGAACGGAGGCCAAACCACCGTCCTAACTGTCACAGGACATCCGTGTAAATTGTCCGGGATCTTTTCGGGAAACAGCCACGTCGTATTCAACATCTCGCCCATGTGACATTGGTTGATCAGGACATATTCATTGAAATTATCACCACAATTACCTGCCGCATACGGGAACCAAGTGTAAATATCCAATGTGGACGGATCATCCACTCGCGGGATGAGTAGCACAGCGTTCAGTACATGAAATGACCATAATATCTGGAAAATCTCTGTTACCACCTCGAGTGGATTCTGAAACAGTGCCGTGGTGACGATAACGAAATTACCATGTGGATTCCATGACGACAGTTTCAGAAACCGCAATGTTTCCGCCATATCTTCAGGGTTCCATGTTTGGATGACGTAGTTGTTGGTGATGTCCACTTTGGAGAAAAAATGCTGTGAATGTTTGGATGTCGCCTTGATGAAGATGCTCCAAGCACTGAATTGGAACATGGTACCTAGACCTTGCTGATCTAACGCAATGGGATGTGCGATGTTAGTTGATATTGCTGTATCGGGGAACACCACTGCTATGGTCTGAGTTTTCAAGAAATATTTGTCGCAAATTTGCAAAATACACGAAGCAATCGACTCCTTCATTGTATCCGTAGTCGGTAATTCAAGCAAGGCGGCATATTGTAATGCACAGAAAAATATAACGGTTCTAAACATTTTCAAAAACTTCTGCAATCATCTGAAATGGTAGATAAAAAGAAAACAAATATTATAATTTGCTAGATTTGTACTGCGTTTCTAGGAAAAGTTTTTATTCACGGATTTAAGTTACTAACCAATGGATTATTCAGCGAGTAATTTTTCAAAGGATCTCAAGTGTAGGTACTTAATGATGATGGTATATACTGACACACATCTCACAACACATATATTGGTTATAGTGGTTAATTTTCAAGTACATATATACATACATGATGGCAAGGATACATACATATCTGTTAATGACAGAATACAACAGAATGTACCATAAGTCAATACTGACACCGTGTACATGGAGGACTTACATGTACTACAAGAAAGAACATATACATATGTACATACAAAGGCTAGTAGTGTATTATTATTTCTGACAGATGTACATCTGTATGAATGTTTGTAGAGTTTAAAAAACAATTAAAGCCGATTATTTCATATGTAATATGAATTATAGATGATACACATACACACACGAACACGTATACATCAGCCATTAAAAACTCATCAAATTCATAATTATTAATTGACTCATGCTCATTACATAATACAGTTTTTTATTATTATATACTCGCATATCTATAGAAAATTCCACGCACTATTCTCAAATTCCTAAATTCTTCATTGCTAATCAGGCAAAAAGTACAATATATATCTTCAGGTTCGTAGACAGATTTCGTTATTATTATTTTGTATTAAGATTTACTGCTCAATAAAGAGTTTTACCTGATCTTGAAGTGGATTTAGATTATATTGTATTTCTGTGATTTTCTGTCAAATCTTGGATTATTGGGTAAATAATAAATTTAATCAGAATATAGATTCCCGTTATTAAATTATTCATTCAACTGGCAGAAAATCAATGAATCTAATCTTTTTTACATGCTATTATATACACATGAATTTGTTTTTGTGTTGAGTTTATTTATTTAATAAAATACACGAAATTTTATAGTAATATCATATTACATAACATTTTACTGGCATACAAGATTTTCATGAAAGTTGCTTGTGTAAACCTTAATTAGTATATTTCTTATTAACGAACACCGGCTCTGCAAGTTGAACAACAACAAAGTTGTCGATGTTTTCTTTATTTGTTTGCAGATTCTCTAAGTACTGTAGTTCTATAAGTGTTTGTTTCATGGTACAATGTCAATGGGTCTCTTATCTTAAAGCTAGATGTGCTAATGAACACACACACATACATACACATACATACGTAGATAATATATTTACATAATGATCTTTATCTTCACAGGCAAGGAACTATTGGCATATATTTACTTTTTCTATCTAAATTGATCGTCTTGTAATTAGCTCAATTAGCAGACAAATTACTTCAAAAATATACATTATCTTGATTCCAAGATGTTATTTATAAATAATTTTCAATCGAATACACTGTTTCTATATTCTAGATCTGGAAGCAATGTTAATATTAGAAATTTAATCAGAATAATTATGCATTTTAGGAAATGAAACAGCCGTCAGCTCGAGTTGGCATAAAATCAATGAAGAAACCATCCTGTCACTATGGATCATCAGTAACATAAATTATTCACATTTATTTGCACTGAAAAAAAGAGTTTTATGCATTTTTTCAAGCTATAAATTAACCCGGCAAACATTATACTTTTATGTATCAGCGTGCGTGTATAAGTGTTGTTGTTAATATCTTTAATCTATTTACTTTCCAGCATACCTATGTAGAAAAAACGGTATTATCCTTCAAGCTAAGATAAACAAAATGCCAACATGCTAATAGAAAAATTCAACCTTTCAGTGTACTTGATCTACGTCTCTAATGAGCAACAACAGCAGCAGCAGCATGAAGCAGTCCGTGCTGCAAGTGATAGTTCTATGTCTAATGTTGGAACAAGTGATGACAAAACTTCAGCCTCTGTCCGAGAGCATGGCAAACATACGACACTCGATTGCATCATGCGTTTTATCAGCTACAGAGGAGTTCCACCGGGAGGATCTAGTCACTATAGCATTGAGCACATTGGATTACAAGAACTATACGAATTCAGCGGTGGTCACGGATCAGTTGTTGTTGAGCACACTTCATGAACAGATCAGATGGACGTTACTCGTGACGAAAAGTAACAACCGAGAGAGACGATCAGAGTTTTTCAAGAAATCCGACGAGTATATTATTCAAATTCGTGACAGTGATGAATTTGACGTGATTCTGAAAGCGCTGATCAGGAAATCATCTTGGAATCCGTATGGCAAGTTTGTTATAGTCACAACAACACTGTTCCCCAAGCCTGCACTGATTGTTCAGTACATTTTCCAAAGGTTCTGGAAGCAACGCGTGTTGAACGCTGTGATAATGTTACCCCAGATGGAAAATTCATCCGTACTGGATGTTTATTCATGGTTTCCATTCCAGAACGGTAATTGTGGAGACCAGTTTAGTGTAGCGCAGATAGTGAACACTTGTCAGACTGGCAAAATGGCAAAGAAAAATGTTTTATTTCCAGAGAAGATCCCTCTGGATATGAACGGATGCGTTGTGAGGGTACGGGCGATATTCTGGCCGCCATACATAATTCCTCCAACCGATTTCAATACTACACACAGTGATAATGTGAATTTCACAAAGGGTATTGAGATATTACTGTTGAATACTGTAGGACAAGTGGCTAATTTTACAGTACAGTACTCAGTGTCGAAAGTGAAACATGACTATGGTATTCTGCTGTTGGATGGGACTGGTACAGGTCTTATGGGCGCCTTGTTACGCGGAGAAGCTGATATTGGTATAGGCGCGTTGGCTCCGTTTGATCTGCGCCATTATTTCTTCGATGCGAGCGTATCATATATGCGAGAATCTGTGACCTGGTGTATTCCACATGCTATGCCCATGCCACGGTGGAAATGTCTGCTAGGTATATTTCAGCCCGTCACATGGATCACCATTACCCTGACGTACATCATCCTTGCATTATGCGTTTGGATAGTTAGCCGTAATGACCCGGCAGAATCTAAGAGTTACAAATCAACACAAAGTTGTTTCCAAAATCTACTGTCCATTTTGTTGGGTATTACGGTGAAAACATTACCGAAAATCGTCAAGACACGATTCCTGATTTTTCTTTGGATCGTGGTAAGTCTGAATCTAAATTCGGCGTTCACCTCATCGTTGATCCGGGAACTAACACAACCGAGTTTCGAGAAATCCAACAACAGTATTGAACATTTGATCTATGAAGGATATAAAATAGGACTGGTGTCGCCAACGCAAAGATTTTTAAGTCACAGTCGTAAATTGCGGTACGCGAGTTCTCACAGTATCGTATCGTGTTTCGATGTAATCAAATGCTTGGATCGAACCGCTTACCAAAGAGACTTTGCAGTCGGTTTACCAAGGATGTACATGCAGTATGCGTCGAATAAATACATCACGGCCAAGGGACAACACATGCTGCACTGGATGAAAGAAGATATCGCCTCATATCCGGTGGAAATGATCATGACCAAAGGATTCCCACTGTTGAGCAGGATCAATGCGTTGATCTTTAGGATTAAGGAGGCTGGACTTGTCTCTAAATGGCAACAGGACTTTCTGGGGAAAATTAACAGGACTTTGATCTTGCAACAAGCGGAAGATGATGAGATTATCCTTACGGTAACACATTTGGAGGGTGCATTTATATTTCTCGGATTAGGACATGTCATAGGTGCGGTAGTGTTTGTGTTTGAATTGTTTGTGCACCGTAAATATGTATAATCTTTAATTGCATATGTTGTGTAGATTAGTGTTATTCGTGTATGTGTTGTTTGTTGAATATTTTAATTATAAATATGTTTATTTAATGTTCTTTAACAGTAGATACATGGATCAGTCTGTAATACCCTAATATTATTCATAGTTATATCGTTGTTAGAATAGTAGTTAATCAATGTCCTCTTCCACGAGTCGGCCTGCTACATAGAGCTGGTGCAGCACTCCTTGTTTAGGGTCACTGCTCACCGCTCGTATAACAGCTTCTTCATCGGCCAGAGAGAACCGCATCTCCGTACCCTGGTCCACAAACACACTCTCTGCATCGACACGTTCACCATTCACCCATATATCTAGTGTGTGTCTCTCTAATAAATAAATAAATCACATACATATATATATATATATATATACATATATATAGCAGTTTATAGTTGTTACTCGTGTGGTGTATATGTATGTATGTGTACCTAGTACTATCCGGTGTCGTTGTCCAGCGACTAGTGCTTGCCAGGATCTCAACACTCTCTCCTGCGACTCGCTGAACTTGTGCAACGGTTTCCCGTCCACCCACAGTGTGTAACTGTATGCAAAGTGTGGCAGTGGTTCGACTTTCAGTTCACACTTGATGCCCTTGTTGCCAATCGTGAATCGTTCTTCGCCAACTAGTTTAAACATCCATTCACGGCGAATAATTTCCTGAAAACACATACAGATGTGACAGATATGTAGTTGATAGAAATATATATACATATATGTATATACTTTGCCATCAACACGTAACACCCGCTTCCCTGAAACAGTACCATGTTCAAACTCCACCGTATGCACACCATCACATAACGGTACACTCCAGTAAGCGACTAGATCTGCACGTTCCTGAGACTCTTTCTTCACCAATCCAGCAGACATGGCCATTATTGACTATTGCTGTCCGTGACGAAACGACAGATCATCTGTTTGTGTTTACCGCGTACCAATATATATGTAACTGATTAATTAATACGTAGTAGTAATGATGAGAAATTGTAATTTCTCTTGGAACATTACAAGAGACTTACCTGCTAGTGTTTGTATCCACATACTGCACCTGAACTGAACACTGACTGACTGACCGACATTGTGTACCTGCATGACACTAATTAATGATACCACATATTATCGACATGCAATGTTCACTATGTCTAGCCAACTTGTGAATAGATCAATATTTTTACCCACAGGGATATACATAGACGCGTAGCCATAGATAAACTGTGTACCCACCACATATACCGGGTGTAGAATTATTTTATACACTATAGGAAATACAATGTTCATTTTTTCATACAGCAATATTTCGTTCCAGATTGATTTTAGATCAAAAGTGTAAATATAAAACTTGTTCAGAATTGAAAACTGAGTCTAATGAGCCCAAAATTGTTGTTAAAATATCATTCTGTCACAAGATATTAAAGAAATAAAATATAGTTTTAAAAAAATAAATAGTAGCCATGAAAATTTTATAAAATAAAAAATAAACAATTAGCAGTTTGACAGTTATATTAAATAAGTTCTGCACTTCAATATGGGAGTATCTCGCATAAAATCATTTTATACGTTGAATTTTCTTTTGAATGCTGTACTTTTCCGTTGATTTTTTTAGAAGAATATTTCACTAAGCAATTTATTATTATTTTCTGTTGTGTAATACATACATATTTACATGTCACAAGTGTAATAATGTAGCCTGTAATTATAAAACAATTTATTAACACTTTATTTTAATCAATAATTCATATTTCAGAACAAATAGTTACTTGAAATATGTGAAATAATATTGATAATTTGTCTTGTCAAAATTCTCCGACACTAGCGCCAAAACACTGGAACTATTTCGAATCATCGACGACACTAGCGACAAAACACTGGAACTATTATGAGTTTTGTTACCTACAGTTTGATTATTAAAAGAAGTTCAGTATAAGTCATCGTTCAACAGTACGATCTGAGATTTTAACTAATTTTTATTAGGGTTTAATAATTTACAACTGTCAAATATATGTAAACTGTGTTTATTTTACCAATTTTGAGGTATCTTAGGCAAAAAATAATATAGATAATCTTTATGTGACTTCTTTAAAAAATCCTAGTATATACAAAGATTGGGCATAGTTCCAACGTTTTGTCGCTAGTGTCGCCGCGACATAGTAAATTCAAAATATTTCTAGTGTTTTGTAGCTAGTGTAAGAGTATTTTGACAGGACAAGCTATTATTACCATTCAATTATTATTTATTCCATTTATTTCAGGTAACTGTTAGCTGTAATAATTTTATTTGAAAAAATCGTCCTGTATTGCATAAAATAATTCTACACCCGGTATATGCGGACATACGATAGTGTGTGTTTGTATTGAACAGAAAAAAACAATGTAACTGTTCTTTAAATATAGACTGATATTTGTTTTAGTAAACTTTCTATTGTACATTTACACATCCAAGTTGTAGATGCTCTCGTATTAATGCATACAATACAATATTTCATTTGAAACATACATTTATTTTCATATAAAAACAGAACACAAGGTTTATAAGGGAAGTGCAGGTAACAATGTTCCAATACATTCACCGAAACCAACGTTGAAACTGTCGCCTTCGCACGTTGCACGCATGATAACAGTGTCACCGTCCTGTAAGAACTTCCTAGTGCTGCCATCGCGCATCTGCAACGGTTTCGTGCCCTTCCAACACAGCTCTAGCATGGAGCCGAAAGAATCTGATGCCTGTGTAATGGTTAACCATACATATAGTGAACGTTCTTATACGTAGTTATGTGCACCTGTGTCTCGCTATGTAAACTCACCTCACCACTAATCGTACCGCTGGCTAACAAGTCACCCGCTCGCATATTACAACCCGTCACTGTATGATGGACCAGTTGCTGTTTCTGTGTCCAGTACATGTACTTGAAGTTAGATCTGCTCACTGTTGTAGCAACATCTGAATTGGCAGCTGTCAAACACACGTTATCATATACATATATACATTGTATAGAGAAAATTATTATACAATCTTACGTTTAATATCAACTTCTAATTTGATATCAAAGTTATATTTATCCTTATGGCGCAGGTACGGGAATGGTTCGGGGTCCTGTGGATAATTGTCGACCAGGAATGGTTCCAAAGCGAACATAGACACCACCCACGGTGTAATGGATGTACCCAGGTTCTTAGCGGTGAACGGACCCAACGGGATGTACTCCCATTTCTGAATATCACGCGCTAAAACAATGAATATTTTAAAATACACACAACCATCATCATAGCCAATCATATTCAACCAATCAAATAATTTTCCACATTGGAACTATTTTGTTGTAACATTTTGGCGGATGAAACATTTTCTGACAGTTGCAAGTAGGCAGTTGTTTCCTGATTGGCTGCATGTTTGCTATAGACAACCAATTATAATTGCGCATTTTTAACCAACCATAAGGGAGCGGGTGACGTTTCACAATATTTAAAAGATTTCATTTGCATGTATTAGAATTATTTAGCTTTATTCGATTATGAAACAATACTACTGGTAGTAGTTTATTTGTGAGATCTGATTTGTGCTATAATATTTGACAAGTGGCAGATTGCTTTGACATACAATATAAACACACTCACCACTCCAGTCATTCATAAGTACCATGCCAAAAATGTGTTCATCTGCTTTGTCGATGGCAATCGGTTCGCCCAGTTTGTTTCCAGGCCCGCCGACGAAGAAAGCCATCTCCAGTTCAAAGTCCATCAACTTGCACGAGCCAAAGTGCGGTGGTTGTCCATCCACAGGCAGTGTTTGACCGTTCGGTCGTCTGATTGGTGTGCCGGAGACAACAACTGAACTAGCCCGGCCATGGTATCCTACTGGAATGTATTTCCTATGCACAAGCAACAACAACAACAACAACAACAACAACAATTGCATACAAATCAAGCCATAACTGATTATTATTGAGAAGCACAACTCACCAGTTTGGCATTAAAGCATTCTCTTTGCCTCGGAACATGATGCCCACATTAGTAGCATGGTGAATCGAGGAATAAAAGTCTGTATAGTCGCCGATGTGAGCTGGCAAATGCATCGTGGCCTCGCATTGTGGCACGAATGCTTGTGTTCGCAGCTGTATATCTTGCTGCAGTGTTTTATTCTCAATGGACAATAATGATTGAAGTGTGCGCCTTGCTTCCAACCAAGCAGGCCTTGGTAGACTCATAAAAGCATTGAGTGTTGCCTAAAAATGGAAGAAATGAATGGTAAAGTCTATTTCTGATAGACATATTTACAATACGTGATACCTGTTTGAAAACATGTTGATTGTTCTTCAACTCAGGTCCATCAAAGAGATGAGATACTTTGCTCAGATCAAGTATTTGATCACCAATAGCAACACCAATTCTGTGAGTCTCCTGAAACAAATACAAATAAACAAGTATGGTTCGTGTCTGTGCTAAATAGTAGTTCCGTGTGTGTTCCCTAGATAGCGCAAGCATACACTTATTCACTTTGACAGCTGTCAAATGTCACTTGTATTAATATTTTCAATATTTTTATTAAAATTTGATTTAATTCCAATAAAATAACAACAAAACGGACAAACTTATATTATTATACGTATGTTAAACACGGGCACTACACGTATTTTTCAATTAGGTACAATATTTCAACTATTTTATTTACTTACATCTTGTTTTGTAGAAAATACGCCGTATGGTAAATTTTCGATTGGAAAATTGCAATTAGATGGGTACTGGATGAAACACTTCATTTTAACGGAGACGCGAGTTAGTAGCGTGTGTTCTGCAACTGGTTGTTGTGTGAGAACTAACCGACTACTCAGTTGTTTATCTAAATGTCATGCCAAGGACGAGTGTTTGGTTTTATTTACAAGCTAGTGTATTTGCATAAATTGAACCGGTATGATAATTTTCACCTAGGCTCGTGTGATAGTGATTAACACTGTGCATACCATCTAGTCTATAAGTGACTTTAACTAATCATTGATGTAAAATTAGATTCTAATTTTTATAACAGAAATATAGAACTTTGAATTGAAATGTTTCCTTTCCTTGTACTAATATCTTTTAAGAGAACACCTGTCAGCTAGCGTCGTTTCATATTGAGATAATACTAAATAAATTATTGTTTCAATGAATAATTTTCCCTTGAAATATTATGAATATTTACACAGATAGATATGTATTTGCAGAAATACTTATGTAAATGCCCGTTTTCTTTGAATAATAATTTGTGCTTCGTCACTGGTGAAACAGGTTCTACAGAAATTATACTTTTATACACTAACAATATATTGTATTTTGAATTTTCATATAATATACATTGATTTTACATAGTTTTATTTTTACACGTACATAATAATGTGAAATCTAAATATGTAGTACATAATCGTTGAAGACACTTGATTGAAGCAAGCTAATCATAATTCATAAAACTAACAAATATTTAGTTAACAATCAAGTAAGTTACTTACTATGCACTGAATGTCTTGAGTGTATTCGCACAATCATAATAATGAATTATACATAGTTATCTATTATCTAATAGTTGCACATCCAGCCAATCATTATGCAGTGATATAATAATTTCCTGTGCTGGATTTGTTTGATTTTGGAAGACATTGTGTTTTGTTGTAACATTTGTACATATGTATATACTTGTGTTAGAAAAGTCACTATTTAAATACACACTGGGCAGTAAATAATATATAAGTTCTGCTAATAGTGCCGGGCGCTATACATACATAGATATTCTGAAATTTAACATAAAATTATCGTGACTTCCCTAACACCATACAAATAGTATAATATTTTCCATAATAACATGTGTTCAATATATTATGTCTAAAAACACAAAAACATCAACAGCCATTTTCATACATATATATATGTGTATAAAACAGTATCCAGCAACAATTCGTTATACTCTTTCCCAACAAATGCCATTCATGTTCAATGATCTCACGTCCATAAATGTAATTGTAAAATTATTGTAACTAGAAAATCTGATGTACAAAATAAACATTACATACATTCACTAGTTACAATATCAAATGAATTTTGTCTGATGGCAGTTTATCGAGTTATCATCAGGTAAACGTTATTTATTTTTCACTGAATGCACCAAATATACATATTTTCTGTACTTAGCAAAGTAACAAGTACAACGCAGAACAATATATCTATATAATTTCAGCAACATTATAACAGGCAGTAAATATATATTTCTAATAACGAATAGAGTTTCTCTAAAGGAAATGCCACGAATCATTTACTTTGATATCATGATATGTGTGTAGATATTTTTCAATAATATCATTCATTTTCGTAAACCAACAGAAGAGTGCAGTGTGCTCTATATACATACAGTTCAAATAATAATTAACGCAGGAAATTATTATGTGAGAAGCTGCATATATGTATGCATGAATGTATGTGTTTTATTGATATGTATGTACAATTATTTATTTACTAACGAAATTGACCATTTAATCTTCGTATTTTTGCTATTTATCATTAGAAATAAATAGTTTTCTCTAAAAATAATATCAACTCACAGTTCTGAGTATTGTATTCCAGTTTCTCGGCGAATAATAACTGTAAAGAGTGATTATAAAATAATGGTCTTTGTAAATTTGGTTGGTTAGTGAGTATATAGTTGTTCCACTTTTGTGTAAACAATGATAATACATTTATACAGAGAAAAACAGTAGTTTCTATACAAACATTATTGCGTGCTACACATGTGTAAGTTACTAATATATTTTTTTAGAAATATGTATGTATGTATGTATGTTGGTACTACGCACACATATATGTATATAGATATTACACAGGGTA
>JAGJTL010005648.1:78260-88483 GCA_022063505.1 Calosoma granatense
TCATCAATATTCTCCATTCAATCACAAATACAAACGGTTATCAGTTTATTTAACTCACTGTGAATGAGCATATACACATATCATACTTGACTGTATAATATGAAAAAAACGAATAACTAAACTAAAATAAAGTCTATGTTATCATATAATGAATGGATTATTTAAATACGTGCTTCATTTTTCATTTCTCTTTGAATGCAAAAGGAAAAATATTACATGATAAAATTGTACTAGTAATTTCACATTAATAATATAAAACATTACTATCCAAACTAGAAATTAATTGCAGTCTTGCCAATTTGTGATTAATGAATTAATGAATATATCATAATTTCAATCACAGATATTTGAAATAAACATTTCCCATGACATGTACATATGTAGGTGTATATGAATGTGTAGGCTCCTGCAAAGGGCAGGAAATTTATTGGATAAACAGTTGTGCCAATGGCGGCTGGCATTCCTGTTGCGCACGCGCCATGACCTGCTGCGACCAATCACAAGCGAACATCCTGTTTGTGTGTGCAGGAATCAATAAATGAACGTACAAAACTATAATTTAGTTGTTTTTACCAACATTCCACCACCACCACCATCGCGGGCGGCTGCTGTGACAAATGACAGTTTACACCTTTTTTTTATCCTCGTTCAAACTTTTTATTTTCCATTTAAAAGTATTGATTTATTTTTCCAGGGCGTCTATGATAGTTTTGCGCCAATAGAGGATAAGGTTATTGCATAACTGGATTATTGACATATTGAAGGTCGCGGTCACGATTCGATGTATGTATGTAGACAGTGTAAGACATTTTCCTAGTAATTTACTATCGATTTTTGTTCTGTCACATCTCATAATGCCGTGTGATCCAATGTTAGTAGCACATTAGCGAAATCTGTTATTGATGAAAGGATAATAATTAAAAAGTGCTTTATATCAAATAACATTGCTTAAGCGTAAAATAATATTTATACCCATATGTTACCGTAACGACAGTACAGTACCTGCAGTAAATTATTCAACAAACTTACTCTTTCTACAATACAATGATTTAATTATCCTTGTCTGCTCTATGTAAATCTACATATTACATATACAAGTACATATATATAAGCAAATTCTTCTACGTTTATATTTACTGTATGATACATATTCATCGTACTGCTGAAAATATTTTATCAAAAACAGTGAAGATTATTTCAAGTGAATATTGAATTATTACAAAGGATTGTGTTGTTATAAAAGTTGTAAAGCGTCTTGTGAACAACTATTTTTGTTCTGTGTGTGGACCATCTTTCATTTTGATCCTGGCACACACTGTGAATATCTTCTGTTAGTCAAAGTTACAACGAACAATTTTCTTTGTCAACTATGGCGGCTAACCATAAATTCTCAAACTTGAACAAGGGATTTTACATATAGCGAGAATACAATAGACCCTTATCACACACATACAGCAGTGTACATAACTTTACATTTTACTTAACACTATGAAATCATACGAACAGTTTACGGAGCTCCAACAAGGCTAAAGAAAAATCGTGAAACGAATAACATTTATCCTAGAAAGTCCAGCGTCCGTAACAGAAATTCTTCACAACTAATAACTGCTGAAATTCATTTGAACTTTTGTTGGTTAACCATTCTACTGTTCTGAACGGGTGCAAAACAGTCTGTTTTACGGTTACCGAGTTACCAATATTTCGTTTCTCGCTTTGGTCAGAGATTTATCAACAACAACAACAACTGTAGGAGAAAATCACTTGTATTCTGGGTGCCAACCAATGGCAGTGGAGCAGTATATTTCCGGATATCCCCACCACCATTTCCGGGTCCATCTGGCCGCGTGTGACGTCACGGGGCGATCGTTCGAGGCCTCGGTCGGCCCCGGGAAAACCTAAAGTTTCAACACACTGATTTAAAACTTCAGTGTAGTGTATGTATGTGTATGTTTGACGGTATATACTCGTACAAAGTATATTACATCACTGGTACTACACAGTATCTATGTATATACGTATACAGTAATAGTAAATGTGAAATATACAAGTTTTTTAGTTAATTTTTTGTCTCCTAATGGAAGTTGTATGCAAGTTTGGTGAGAGTTCTTGTTGCTCGCCGTAGGTAAAGACAAGAAGAAGAAGTTTGTAGCTAACTGTAAAGTTTATAACGTTTTACGATTTATTTTCATTGTAAAATCAATACTCCGCTTGTAGCGTGACGTCCACGCCTGTTTCAAGACTCACAACAAAATTGTACAATTTTCTAGCAAAACTGACTGATAATGAACATAGTCGAGCGTAAGACATTACCTAATTTTAGATATTATTTACTAATTTAATCTGTTAATTTATATCAATATTCCAATGTTATATCGTTAATGTTATTAAAATACAACGCAATAATAAAATCAAAATTCTACGATATTTTTTCTCTGTATATTCGATTAAGATCTGTAGTGATAAATGATAAATGTTCTAATTATTGTTATTTTTTATTAATGAGTTAATTTTTATTTTTAGAACAGTAACATTATTCTTAGATATTATATATGTGGGATATGATACGACAGACTACATTCTACACAGTATGTACATATGTATGTATGTAGTTTGTTCTTGTAAAACAGTAAATCAAGTATGTACACTTCATCATATAAATACGTACGTATGATATACTTTATATATTGTTGATAATCTATAGATAAACTAGTTATCTAGATGGCCACAAGCATAGAATGATAAAACAACACATTGTATAATGTTTACTTGTGCAACACTTAATTAATACACTTTAATTATCAAGTGTGTAGGTACTTGTGTATATCGGTAGATAGTATATACAATATACATATGTTAATGTACTATAAGTGTATACACTTGTATACGATATATGTATACAATTCTATTCTGTGCACAGCTGTGGATATTTGCAAAATGAGAAAACTTCTAACCAAAGTAAAACTGTGCCGACGGGACGTATATTGACAAAGTTTATTAAACTTTATTTTCTATCTGAAACTTTTATCATTAAAAACAAAGTAACTTGAATATTAGTAGAAAATATATGACATACATATATGTATCTAGAAGAGACCAGTTAGCCACTGTGCATGTTATCAGTATTGTTCTCTTTAATATTTACATATGTACATGGTGATAACATACACGCTTAAAAATGTTATTGTTATTATTGATGTTGATGTCCATATGCTTCAGGTTGAAGCACCGCACTCTATACTGTTATCTGTGGAGCACCCTCGCACATATGTTGTACTTGTGTGTGTCTTGATCAGATGTGATAACACACACACACACACACACACACATGTGCACATATAAAGCAAGCGGATAGCTTCGATATTACCCAGAAAGCAAGCGGATAGCTTCGATATTACCCAGTTCTAGTGACAAGCGTACAGTGAATACATACATACATACATACATACATTATTGTGTCAAATCTGTTTCTATAGTAACATCTACAGTCATTCACAGTTACAAGTAAGTAAATTACAAGTCAATTCTTATAGTATGAAATGCACTTAGCCTGATTCTCTAACTGAAATATATACAACCATATATACATATATGTACAATGCATTACTAAACTATACGTGCATATAATAATACCACTAATATACTTACGTATATAATAATAATTAACAATACAGTAGTAGGTATGGAATACTGTTCACTTAAGTAAGGATATTTCGTAAGAGTTTTATATGATTTTAAATGAATACAAGTGTGCATTTTTCTCGAAATAAATTTACACTTACTCCTTGACATATAATATCCTACTATGGATAATATAATACGATAGGATTATCAATAATTCACTAATACAATAGCCTGGTTTATGACTATCAGTAAGTTCACAGTAACTGAACATTATACTGAGTATTTCTGTATTAGCAAAATTCAAAATACTTTTAGTTGTAATAACAGACGCGATGAACTTTGAATTTACTGTTTCGATAAGATTATTTCTATACGTATGTATAATTTTGGGAAATTTCAAATAGTTTCATTATTAAAATAGTATTTTCCATGGGAATCCTCCGTATATCGTTCATTGTACCTAGTAACACTAGTGGAAAATTAACACATTTACCTGATTTATCAATAAATAGATAACAATATTAACATTCGATAAATCTTTCCATTTCCGTCACATACATTTCATACTAAATAACATGTGAATAGGTGAACGCATATAAATTTATATACGTACATATGTACAAATAGCACACATTTCATTAATTCTGTAATGTTTTGCAAATATTCACGTTATATAGAAAAGGACAGATTATGTTTGTATATAGCTAGTGTTGAAGATAAAGAGAGATAGTCGCTTGTCTGTTACAGATTAGATAGGCAAATAGTGTAATAAGTGTCATCCGGATGTGTATTGGTGCAAATCATAAATCCAAGTCACAAACACACCCCTCTGTGCCGCGTAATACTTGTCAAATGTCACCGCCAGACCGGCAGCCATTTTCCGCCTGACTACGCACATTCACACACACACATTCACACACACACACACACAGCCACCACGGCATACATTAATTCTCTAACAACCAACATACATACACACATCGGAAGATAAGTGATATTCTTTTTAAATTCTATATAAATTTGTGGTTTGCTATGGAAATTATTTTCTAATTTGATAAATTCTAATTTAATCTCAAGGAGTTGTTAAAATTTTAACATTCTTCTCTGTAATAGCAAGTATTAAAATAATCTTAATCTTCTTCACGTCTGCAAGTAAGGAACGATAAAGATTTCAATTAAACTTATTAACTACCGTCCCGACGCCGTCGCTGATTGCCGTTTCGTCGTGTGCCGTCGCTACTAATTGCGCCTAAATTGTTTGCAACTCTACAAACACACGCGCGCAGCGGTACAGTCTATCTCTGTCTACCCTCCACACAGTGCATAATTCTTCTGCTTACTTCTTGTTCTTTCTCTCTCCTGCTGCAGGATGTTGTTCGGTCGGTTGCCCCTCCTACTGTTGATGGTTGGAGGCGTGGTCTCCGCGCTCACTGCCAGTCTCCAAGGTAACACGGTGGTGCTGCGACCAACGATCACAGCCGCACAACAGGTGCGTATCTGCGCAGACTTGTGTCGTTCCGGGCTGGGCGGGGCTCCGTGTGGCGATGTGTGCTACGACCTGCTGCCGAAAGAGATTCCTGTTCAGTCGCCAAATGAGAATGTTTCCGGCGGCGACGGTGATGGTGCGGGTGGTGAAGCAGGCGTCAGTGCTGGGGCTGCTGCTGTCACCATTACCACTGGCGGCAGCGTGACACGGAACGAAGCGTGTCCGGTGCTGTGCAAGAACCGTCTCGGCTATCCGTTCTGTCAGTGCGAGCAACAACAGCAGCACACCACCAGTAACACAAGCACCAGCAGCAGCAGTGAGCAATTCACTGTTGACTTCAATGAGATCTGTGCGCACTATTGCCTGCGGGAGAGCTGGGTGTTGCGCGGATGTCCGCCGTGCAGGAACCGTCTGGCCCAGCAGGAACACTTCCCGTCGCTATTCCGGCAAGATGTCAGCACGCATCTGGCTCGGCTCGTCCAGATTCCGGGTATCGCGGTACAGCGGGACAGCCGAGTGGACTGGGGCAAGTGGTGCAACATCCAGTGTGCCAACAGCAACGGCGGATCCGCGTGCAACTGTGACATTCTACCATTCTCGTTAAAATTTAACTAACACGTAGAGGTATATATATATATGTATCACATACCGACTAGTAGTGCTAGAGGTTATATATACATTATTCACCCGCACAATGAATTAATTGATTAATTAATTACATTTCTGTTTTTCTGTTTTGTCCTTCCGTGTCACTGTTTTTTTATTTTGTTTATTATTTATTCTTTTCGAATATGTTTTACATTATTTTGTTTGTTTTATAACAAAAGTCTGTGGCTGTGTTATTTTTATTTGTCAATATTGTTTGTTAGCATCTATATACGTACCTACACATCTGTCTGTTTGCTTGAAAATTAACTAAAAGTTTCTTTAAATTGTAGCACAATAATAACCAACGTAAATGTATATAATAGTATGTAAAGAAAAACGAACAACCGACATCTTTTGGTGCATATAACAAAAATCACCAGAGTCTTCCTAAAACTGTAGTATGAAAGCGTATTATATAATATATAATGTAGGTATATAAATAATATTATGTCCGTACCCTGCCTACAGGTTTGTACTAAAGAATATTACAAGAAACGGAACCTTGTACATTGTACAACATGTTATTATTTTTACATACAAACAATCATACAACACTATTTCCAATGATTAGAAAACATATTTTTAACATAAATACATCATGCATCATGTAAATAATGATCTCTAAATATTTTATTACAACCCTGGAATTTTGTACAAAAGCTTATCTCACTAAAATAATATAATTAATAATTGTTTGTTTACTATAAAATTTCATTCTAATAACTATATATGCCTGTTGTTAAAAAACATATATGCTTATATATGTATATATGGTATATACTAATTAATATATTGCACATGCTCTGTTTGTACATTCCGTGTAGTAAGTAATAAATGATGATATACACTGTGGAATCACCATATCAGCTATGAAAGTTGTAAAAATCACATTGTACATTCTTCTTCTATACATACATACGTACATATATTTGTACATTACATCTGAATAATTGCTTGAAACTGTTGTCAAATATATGTACATGTATGTAGTACGCTATACAGTTATGCAAGTCTGGTTGCCTATATTCTGGCACACCACTGTATGTATATATATATGTATGTATGTATGTATGTATGTATACGTTACGTATTAGAGTTGGTAGTGTGGTATATATATTTGTCAGTGTGTGTAGAACTAATAATGATTTTCCGTTTTTTCTCTGCTCCTACTAAAAGTCAATAATTTTTCCGTTAAAGTATCTTCTGTAGTTGAACTTTATAATTTCCGTTGCAACTGTTTATTAAACATTGTTAGGTATATACATATATATGCTAATGAATCTATGAATCCTAGTGTTGATTGTCTGCTGCTAATGTTCTGTTTGCTATATGTCGATATATTATAGTCTATATATAATTAACTACACTAACTAACTAACTAACTAAGTAATTAGACTAGTAATACTGGTATCATGTGTATACTAATATGATTTTGTATTTTGATTATCATAACATTGATACACACTGTTGTGAAACGACAATAAATTATGTAGGAATTCGATGTAATATGTGTGATTATTAAATGATGGTACACGCACACAACCACAATGTAATCAATTGTATTATTTCTCCCAAGCTACCAGTGTACATAATTATACCCATA
Source organism: Calosoma granatense (assembly GCA_022063505.1). Lineage (NCBI taxonomy): Eukaryota > Metazoa > Arthropoda > Insecta > Coleoptera > Carabidae > Calosoma > Calosoma granatense. Next base: position 85,619 of record JAGJTL010005648.1, read on the forward strand.
TTTATATAGACATTTACACAGTCTTATGTTGTCCTGATACACAAGGCAATGCAACATTCACTCATACGTACATAGCGAAATCAATAAATATACAAAACCAGAATAAACCGAAATTAAAGCACAAGACAATAATTATTTGACTAATAATATTAATATTATTGCTGAGATATGTTATTATCTAATCTCGATGTGTGTGTACTGCGTATATGATGAATGATGACGTTGTTTTCTGAACGTACAATATACAGAGAGTGGCTTCCCCGCATTAGTGATAAACTAATGCTGAATTGCAATCTTAAATTAAGTTGTTATTTACAGGTGCCTATACGTACTTGCGCTGTCACCATCTTCTGTTGAATTTCCATCTTAAGCTCAATGGTTATTTACAGATGCCTATACGTACTTCTGCTGCCGCCATCTTCTGTTGAATTTCCATCAAGCTAAAAGGTTGTTTACAGATGCCTATACGTACTTCTGCTGCCGCCATCTTCTGCCGAATTACCAACCTTAGACTCAATTTATAAAATATTTTAGGATCATGTTTATAATATATATGTAACTCTCCCGGCATCAAATCTAATTCAAATATAAAATTGTTTGAGAGGCACTGCTCTGCTGTGATGCACCGACAGCAATACGTACTAGCAGTCTTAAAAACATATTACTGTGCTCAAGGATGTTCTTTGTGTAATCTGTGTACTGCGCATATGATGATAATATAAACAGGGACTTCCCCGAATTCCGTGACGATGCAGTAGTGTTGCTTATCGAGATATATTGCTCAGTTGTACAATAACCATTGCAGTGTACAGTGTGTGTAGCCAAGGTGAATGTTAAAGTAAGTGTTTTTACAATACATATTCGCAAATACATTTACAAACACACAACTAGTGCATGTGCAGTGTTACTGCACGTATACGTACATAGTTCGATCGTTCATATACATATGTGGATGTAATGTTTGTTTGTGTTGTTCAGCATGACGGATTATCTAGCCAAAGTACTGCAACTCGCACCCGATACCTGGACACATGCTACATACACATCCAATAACTATGTCACAGTAGAACTGACTGAGTACTCGCAAGAGTATATGAACATTGTTGATGCCTTGCCGTGGGAGATAGGCAGTAATCTAGCCGAAGGAATCCGTAAAATCGAGCGAGTTCAACATCCTTTTGCCTATGGTCGATTTGTGTTACGCAAGGAACAGCTGGAGAACCGTGATGGTATGAAACGTGTTTCTGTAAGTGATAATTGTATATTATATGTACACGTATGTGTGAATATGTACGAGTATGTATGTATGTTTCAGACAAGATATTTCTTACAAGTGCAGGAGAATGATGTTAAAGAGGCACTGGCATATAATATGGATGCGCGGAGGACACCGTTCGTCCGTTCCAACAGAAGAACAGTCAGAAGCATGTGTGTTGTAGTGGTGCAAAGTATTGAACCGCCCTCGAACTGGCAGAGGGACTGTGAATCTTATCCAGAGTACGTAGTGTATTACAATAATGATGGTCTACAACAGCACGAAGCACTCGTGTATAATTACCGCGACCACATATCACACTACGATGAAGATTCCTACGATCAGTATGATCATTATTATTATGACTTAGACTCAGACTAAACATATGACTATGACTGATGAAATATTGAAATTTCAACCTTCATTTAACTGTTCTAATATGTACATACATTACGTGCATTACATATATATTTTATTACCAGTAGTATTATTATTTGTATGTAACAATCAATATTATTACGTAGCATATAAACTAATGTAGATGTACATGGTAGTACATACTTATATTTAGGTAACTCACATAAGTGTATATTTATTATAATCAAAACAAATAAAATGTTGTTCTTAGTACCAATAAATCAATTACGAATTAATATGTTCATACGGGGTGACGAATTTTTTGTGCAATATAGGAAATACAATGTTAATTTTTTGATAGTGATATTTCGTTCCCGATTGATTGATTTTAGATCAATATTGTAAATATAAATAATATCTACATGTTCTTCAACGGCCACCATCTTCTGCTGAATTACCTAATGAATATTAACAGATATCTACATGTTCTTCAACGGCCACCATCTTCTGCTGAATTACCTAATGAATATTAACAGACATCTACATGTTCTTCAACGGCCACCATCTTCTGCTGAATTACCTAATGAATATTAACAGATATCAACATGTTCTTCAACGGCCACCATCTTCTGCTGAATTACCTAATGAATATTAACAGATATCTACATGTTCTTCGACGGCCACCATCTTCTGCTGAGTTTTTCAATGAACATTAACAGATATCTACATGTTCTTTGACAGTCACCATCTTCTGCTGATTTACTCAATGAATATTAACAGATATCTACATGTTCTTTGACAGCTACCATCTTCTGCTGAATTACTCAATGAATATTAACAGATATCTACATGTTCTTTGACGGCTACCATCTTCTGCCGAATTACTCAATGAACAGTAACAGATATCTACATGTTCTTCATCGGCCACCATCTTCTGCAGAATTACCTAATGAATATTAACAGATATCTACATGTTCTTCGACAGTCACCATCTTCTGGAGAATTACTCAGTGAACATTAACAGATATCTACATGTTCTTCAACGGCCACCATCTTCTGCAGAATTACCTAATGAATATTAACAGATATCTACATGTTCTTCGAAGACCACCATCTTCTGCAGAATTACTCAATGAACATTAGCAGATATCTACATGTTCTTTGACGGCCACCATCTTCTGCTGAGTTACTCAATGAATATTAACAGATATCTACATGTTCTTTGACGGCCACCATCTTCTGCTGAATTACCT
>JAGJTL010005648.1:111718-127351 GCA_022063505.1 Calosoma granatense
GGAGATATAAAATTTATATATTTTTTTATATAAAATTTCGTCAGTCATAAAAAAATGTCCACGTCATAAACAAGCGCTGTGTTCTCAGTGGTTCACATCGCAGACCCGGGTCTGTCGGCAGTTGTCCGTTTGTGCAGTGTGTATCAAATTGATATCAACAAAGGGAAATGACTAGGGACTTTGATTCTGAACTAATATTTTACAGAAAGTGAACCGGCCCAAGACGAAACGAAAGCATCCGGTACCAGTGGAAAAATGGCAAAAACATATGATTATTTATTCAAATTACTTCTTATCGGTGATTCAGGTGTAGGAAAAACGTGTGTTCTATTCAGATTTTCAGAAGATGCTTTCAATACAACATTCATCTCAACTATAGGTGAGTCACGATTACTTTCTTCAAAAATAGGCGTTGTTTTGAGAAGGTTAAACTGTCTACATACATTAATTTATTTAAGTACGTGCATAATAAGATATGTTAATTGAAGGCTTACAATAACCTATAAGGGCAATCACATAATGAATTAACAGGTTTTCCATGTTGCTACAAATGTCCGAAATGTCATCTTGCTTATTTGACAACTGGGCTTGACGGTTATTGTAATTATAATACTGGAACGAATACTCTGTTTCAGTAATTATCTGTTAAACTGTGTGTAGTAATGCATGTTGACCTTTCTAATTACATTTGACATCTTGTAATTTTCAAATTTTTGTTCTCAGGAATTGACTTCAAAATAAGAACAATAGATTTAGATGGTAAAAAAATAAAACTGCAGATATGGTAAGTAAAAGTTTAATCATCTTTATAAATAGTTTATAACCTTGTAACTACTAATATTTGTTTTTTCTTTCTTTTCTGTATTGTAAAAGAGAAATAGTATAGTGTAGTGTGGTGTAATGTTTGTTTTATAATTAATAGGGACACGGCTGGACAAGAACGTTTCCGCACAATAACTACAGCATATTACCGGGGTGCAATGGGAATCATGTTAGTGTACGATATAACGAATGAGAAAAGCTTCGAGAACATTAAGAACTGGATACGAAATATCGAAGAGAACGCATCGGCAGATGTGGAGAAAATGTTATTGGGGAACAAATGTGAACTGACTGAAAAAAGACAAGTGACTCGTGAACGAGGCGAACAACTCGCCATAGAATACGGTATCAAATTCATAGAGACTAGTGCGAAAGCCAGTATCAATGTAGAGGAAGCATTCTTTACCTTAGCTAGGGATATTAAAGCAAAAATGGAGAAGAAACTGGTGAGTCCTGTCATTTCTATTTATTTACTACACAACAAACACACACACACACATATATATAATTATATAGTAGTGTATTTCAATATGTACTAATTCGTGTAATTTTTCTATCTTTTTCTTGCATTCGTCTTTGGCAGAAGGTAAAACACATATTTTCTAAGCATGTCTGTCCTTTTTGCACTTCTTTTTTCTTACATTTGCTATCTCTGTTGCATGTGTCTAACTAAATCATTTTGCTACTATTAATGCCAAACGCACACTAATATACTAGCGACAAACATTGAAATGTTTTACATTTCAGATAACGTATATGTATCAACTGTTTCATCGTGGTTACTTTATTTTCAATTTGTTACCTGTAACATTCATTTCCAGAACAAATGTTGGTATTTGTAATACTTTTATCGTAATTTTAATTCCGTGGATTAAAAAAACCCACGTATCTCTATATACATGTTTTTTTTTTTCTATTAAATTTATGATAAATACTGCTCTTATTCTTATCATCAGTCTCTTTAGTTAATGAATAGTTAGAATTACATTGTAAAATTATTATAAATACCAGGAATAATTAATTAATTAACATTTCTATGTAATCACTATGATATCGGGTATTTGATACCAGTTTTTCTTGCTCACAAATGCACTGATTTGATATCTTCTAACCAGTGTAATATGAACTTGAATTATTCTAACTACTAATTCATTATTTGTGTATGTTAATTATTTCTCAAGAGGACGTCGGCGTTTGCTATTAAAGATACTGCAATAAAAATCCACAATATTATCTATAACACTCCTAACTTCAAGGTTATTTTTTGCTCGATAACTTATTTTATTTATTAAATTAAACATTTTACATTCGTCATCGAAGAATACCTTGTATACTATTCTAAATGTATATTTCTGTTGCTTTTATTTTAATTCGCGCTGAAATGCCAGTACTCCGTGTATCATACTTCCTTTTCATCAATTTTTTAAATATTATTGTGTACTTATTACAAAAATCGCTGTGATTAATTGCAATTTGTAATGAAGTGTATGATATAAACGTGTCGTGTGTGTGAATGTGATATCTATATCATGAAGACCGCATGTAATCATATTACATGTAACACACGTCATTCTAGTTCTAGCTATAGTGTCTGTCACATTATCTCGATGGTCTTGTATTAAAACACTCAGCAGTCTGATCATACATACGTGTTTTAGTTACATTTTACACAATTTTACTTGCATTCCCCAAGATAAAAGTAATCTCATTTTATCTGCAATTATTCACAGAATAGTATGTCCTGTTCGCAGTTATATTTCCCTGTATTTTCCCTGTATATATCTGTACAGCTATCAACACTCACAAATGCTCTATCAACAGAATATTGTTTTGTACATACAGACAAACTTTTATCATTCAGTAAACTTCAGTAACTTTTGCACACTTTTAAAGAGTACGAGATAACATTGCAATTGTTTTAAAGTTAAAACTGCAGAGGTGTTGTTTAATTAACAGTTAATTTGAATATTCTATAATTAAACATTAACCGTATAATGTGTCAATTCTTTAGGCGGAAACATGCAATGTCGCATGACTTGGTAATTAATTTGTATTTGAATTTTGCGTGTATTATTTGTTGGGAATATGTATTTTTTGAGTTCGTAAATATATCGACAGAGTACTGGCTATATAATGTTTAACTATTGCTGCTATTGCTGTTGCTGATAACATATGCTTATTTAATGATTGTGCCCGTGTGTGAAGGAGGCAAGTAACCCGCCGAAAGGTGGACACCAACTGAAGGCCGCCGACCCGCCCAGGAAACCGCCGAGTTGGTTGTCCCGTTGCTCTCTACTCTGACCCGGTCGCAACATAATTCTGAACTACACATTTCTACTACACATCTGAACATTAAATATATATATATACATACATACAAATGTGAATGTGCACATCCACACTCCCAGGTCTACATTCACAGAGAACAACGCAAAGCCACGAACAGAACGGCAAGTGTAACATAATCCTCCTCCTCCTTGATGTATTCTATAAGTGACTTGACATTTCACACACACACACAAACAAACATTATTCAATCATTACTACTGTCTCTCTCTCTCTCTCTCTGTCTCAGTTCAATAATAAATTAATATTTGGTGTACAGAAAACAATTACGTTTTTTTTATTGATAAACAATGAATGTCAAGTCATTAATGAAATGATATTCTTATGTGATTAACAAATAATTTTGAATATTTTTATTGGTTTAGTACGTAAGTTTAGGAATACTGATTGCAAGTATTTGTGAATTCGTGGTGTGCTCCACATGCTGTGTAATGCATTGGTGTACTTGGGGATATACCTATTATTATCTCTTTCTCTCTCTGTAAGAATTCAATATCTATACCAACTATTAGTGTACCGTGTGACACACTAGTTCACTTATAGTTGCAGTAAACAAACAACTACATAATAATGTTATACCAGTGAGACAATATCATGCTTCCTGTAATCAGTGTATTCTTTCCAAACAATGTCATCTGTAACAGTTACAACAGACAACAACCATATAACATTTTACTTTGGCCTAACATTCTAAAATACACACATACACTCATGACATTTCAGAGAATAATAAACGTACACTTCATTCTTCATATTCTATTGGTTGGTTTTATATTTTAATAAAAGTATTATGACGAATGGTTGTAAAGACATTAGATATATGTGTGTGTAGGGAAATGATTAACTATTTATTTCATCTTAGACATTTAAATAAGTGTTGTACTATCAAAGTTTCACAATTTACTGCAACTATTTGAACTAACAGGACAAGAAGTACTGGCAAAACATTTGTCATTGTGAAATTAGTCGGTGATCTTCAAGACTGTTTATAAAAGATTGAATACTAGTATTCATTTGTTACTATATATTGTCAGAATGTAACTATATATTTTCTTTTTATTTCCGAAATGGTAAATTGATATTCTTTTCTTACTTTTACAAAACTTACATATTCGCAATATTTAGGAGTTTATATAATTTTTAGTAGTAAATATATCCAGTTATAGTGATTTAGTAAGTTCATAGATTTAGGTGTAAAATATTCTTAATATGGCATACATTGATCAAGTAAGAATATGAGAATATCAATTGATCAATTTGTTCCATTAATTACCAATCTTTCCTATTGAAAAATGTGATTAAAAATACTTTAAAGGCCTAATTTTAAAATGAATGAATAAATTGTGTGATATCTGCAAATGAAACAAGTTAAAGAACTATCTTTAATCTTATATATTCCATATTTTTTTCATTCTGAAATAATACAGAAATATTATTAAACGTCTTGAACATCACCTACAACGTTGATACTTGGCATATAAAAGTTTTTGAAGGAATTCTGACGAAAGTTATAAATTTTCGTTTATTAATTTCTTAATTACGGAGAACTGAATGTACAATAGAGCACAGGAAACAACTATATGTACTATTTACATACATACATACATCACATTATATGGTTCGGATATGTACACTTATCTGGTAGGTTTTGTTTTACTTTATTTGTTCATATATATACATACATACATGGATGTGAGACGATATTAACTGACATCATGGCGTACACACACACACACACACACATACACGCATAACATAACAGGACCGAATTTTAACTAATGTGGTAGTATTAATTACCATAACACACATTTACCAGTGACAGTTGAAGAGAATAAAATATGTTGTACAATTTAATATTGACATTATGTGTGAGTAGATGAGTGTTATGGTATTTATAGTTTTTTATATAACTGTAGTAATGCAAAACATGTTTCCGTAATATGGCTGGTTCACAGATCAGTAATATACATACATACATACGAGTATATATGTATGTTAGTTTTATATATATAAGTGAAAACCAGCAGTCAATATGTCAATATAATAATTCAGTGTGAAATGATTTGTATGTTGCCAAATGTAAAGTTAATGAATAGTAAAATGATATTGTTTAAAATAATAATATAGTTGATTAGAAGAAGATACAGGAGGAAGATATTACTGATCTAGTGTATTGTCATGTGTGCGCGAGGGGACAGCATCTATCTCTATCTCTGTCACTAGTTGCAATATTACATTGACTGAAATCTTGTCTATATGAATTCATTATTTTGAGATTTAAGTTCAGTGAAGAAACTATGTAATTAATGCACAAGCTTTGCATTTAAACATACAACATATATACATATGTATGTACAATGTATTCTTGTTTCAATTTCGGATTAATTTTATGTTTACTGATGAAAAGTAAAAATAAATCTACTACTACTACTGCTGCTTGATAACATACGCGCGCTAATCCAACGGGATAAGAAAATATAAAAGTATTTTTATGAATGAAAGTGGAAAAAGACGCGAAATTTTCGATACAGCAAAATGTCTATTGAAAAACATCATTTTATATCAACCAAATTTTATACATACATAAGTGATAGGTGGATTGTCAATCATTTTATTTCTATTTTGGTTTTCTTTTACATATTGGTGGTAACTTTTGTGTTTTTTTTTATTATTCTGGTTTTTTTATCAACATTTTAGAAGCTCTAGATTAAATATACAACTTTATAATGTGTAAATATTATTTACATTTCAAATATGGAATAAAAAAAAATTATATCTACAATATATTCGTGTATTACTGTATATTAGTGTTTAGTGTTTCATTTATTCGTAGTGAGTGCTGTGTGCATTTCTTCTTTCTGATTCTTAGTCAACTGCTGTAGTGGTGCACGGACAGGACCCATATCTAAAGGTGACATAATGTTCATTGCTGTCTTCATTGTTGTCACCCAAGTACCTACACACACGACACACATCAACACTTATATACATGTATCTTTCTATACAATGTTATACCATGTTTCACTATATTATTCACATGTGCTGTCAGAGTATTCTGTGCAGTGCGAGCTGATAACAGATCAACGTGTTTGCTGTTAAAACTTTGCTGGATTCGTTGTCCTAATTCTGGAAAAATATTCAATGTTGTAGCTATTGCCGAGTCAAACCCCAGTGCATATGCAGCTGTCATTATCTGAAAATAAACCAAAATATATATATATCTGTTAAATACATGTAATAAGAACAAAACTTGTACCTGATCAGCACCCAGGAATATTGCATATTTTCCATTGCACACTTTGGTACATTCACCGCCCTCAACTAAATCACAAGATGTAAACTTAATACCAACTAGTGTATCAATTTTCCCTTCGGCTTTCGTCAGAAATTCGGGCATATTTACTAAAATATTATATTATTATATATTGTCCACGGTGAATAAACTGAATATGCACGTACTGTTTACATTAGTGAAACTTGGAATATGATAATATAGTAAGGGAGTATTCGGTGCAGCCTGACTAACGAGCGATAAATATTTTATCAATTCTTCAGAATTTTTCGGTTTAAAATACAATTCCGGTAGGCAGAGTAGTGCATCAACTTTTAGTTTATCTGCATGCGTTGCCTAAAAGAATAGATTTTTAATTATACACACTAATTAATAGTAACTAGAATAGCATACGTATATGAATGTTGATTTTTTTAATCGTACCATATGTTGACAATGTGTTATCAAATAATTAATAGTATTTGTAACTAAAGTTATGACATTGTTATCAGGTAAGTTATTCTATGCCAGAATATTGCAGAATTTATGCGCATTCTAGTTTCGTGTATATGCATATTTCCAATTTATTCTATTTGTATTGCAGAAATATACAAAGTGACTTTGTGTTATAGTTTAAACAATATGTCCGAGGCGAAGTAAGTATAAAATTGAAAGGGCATATTTGACTAATGTTAAGTTAAATTATTTTGTCTCTCAGAACAAAAATATACCGTTTGTATTGTTATATTTTATAAAATCTAGCATACTTTACCAATTCTAGTACGTCAGGTAAAGGAGCGCCTCCTACTTGTACCATAAGTGTTTGTTTAGTATCCTTACACGCTTTCATCCATTGTTCTGTTAATTGTTTTCTTTCAGTTACATTCAATGACATTCCTTCACCACTAGTTCCATTAACTAGTAAAATAAGTAACGATAAATATTGCATAAACTGTTTTACAGCATGTTTATACCTAATACGCCATTTACTCCTTTCTTTGATAAATATTTAGCATACTCCGGTATTATATCCAAGTTGACACTTCTAGTGCTAGAATAGATGCAGCGTATTAATTTATTATATTTCAAGTATGTATTATAAATATTATGACTTACGTATCATCTTTAAAAGCGGTGAAAACAGGTGCAATGTGTCCGCGAAATGTAAATTGAACCTAAAATAATTGTATTATTAATCGTTTTATTATTATTTAATATATTATGAACCTGGAATTATTACCATTTTGTGCAAGTAATGTGTTTACTTGATATAAATGTGAGCTAAATGGAATATTCTGGCTATTTATATAACACCGTAAGATAACAACTGTTGATAAGATTTACAAAACAAATAATGTAAAAAAGAGCAAAACATATAAGATAAATACGTGATAAGGCATTTAAATTTATGTACATAAAAGTTTTTTGTGCAGATATGAATCTTAGAATTTTTAAATTTTGCGCTTCACACCTCCCGTGGAATGTATATCCCAAGGGCATTGCACCGTGTAGCATATGTTATTGACATTTGACAGCTGTCAAATGTTAAGGTTATATCCACGTCTACAAGAATGAGAAACTAACGAAACATTTTCTCTGTTTCATTGGTTTAATTAATTGGCAACGACCAACAATGGGTATTAGGAAAACGCGTGGTTATCAGGACATAGAGGGTGTGTCGGGGGCAGAGCTCCCGGATCCTGACATGGGCGTAACTCAAGAAATTGAAATGGCATCTGTTTCTGTTGTTCCCGATGGTAAACTTTTATGAAATATCTACATATTTTAGCAATGTCACTGTAATGTATTTTTTCAGATACTTTTACTGTAACACAAGCGGTTAATGCGTTAGGATTTGGATGGTTTCAAGTAAAACTCTCATTATGGACTGGCCTCTGTTGGATGGCTGACAGTATGGAAATGACAATTTTATCTATTTTGTCTCCAGCTTTACATTGCACATGGCATATATCCAGGTACACATTTGTAATATTGTCATACAGTGTGTAAGAAATGTAACATGTAATTGTGTATGTTTCTCGACAGATATCAACAAGCTCTTACAACAACAGTCGTATTTCTAGGCATGATGTTAAGTTCAACTTTTTGGGGAAATCTGAGTGACAGATACGGCCGGAAACATGTATGTTGTTCCTTATCGTTGTACAAGAATATTGAGACATATACATAAGAATATTATTGTATGTTACAGGCGTTGAGTTTATGTGCAATTCTACTGTTTTATTATGGCCTGCTAAGTGCTGTTGCACCTAGTTATATGTGGGTGCTGTTACTGAGAGGACTGGTAGGGTTCGCTATCGGTTGTACACCGCAGTCGTGAGTATTTTACAGTGTAGTTTCATTGAATCACTTGTGCTTGTTTTGTCCGTTTGATTCACATTGAGTTTTGTTCCATGTAGTGTTACACTGTATGCAGAATTTCTTCCCACTAAGCAGCGTGCTAAATGTGTTGTCTTGCTTGATGTAAGTGTCATTGTGTTATGTCATTTTATGTACTGAGCTCTAGTGAGGTATCTTCTATCAGTGCTCAGTGATTAAGGTACAGACTAGCAATGATTTGTGTGTATTTTTATTTTGCAGTGTTTTTGGGCTTTAGGAGCATGTTTCGAAGTAGCTCTTGCTTTAGTAATTATGCCGACGTTAGGTTGGCAATGGTTGCTGGCACTTTCCACCGGTCCTCTGTTAGCTTTTGCGATAGTGTGTCCTGTAAGTATGAATTAATATCTCTCTCTATCTATGTATGTATATGATCGAATATTAGACAACTGTCTTGTATGTTTAGTGGTTACCAGAATCTGCCAGGTATCATGTGGCCAGCGGACAAACAGACAAAGCTTTGGAAACGTTGGAGAAAATTGCAAAGGACAATGGTAAACCAATGCTGTTGGGTAGATTAGTTGTTGACGATTCAATGACTTCATCACCACACAGAGGACGATTTAAAGATTTACTTGTACCGGCGCTGCGACGAACATCATTGTTATTATGGTTTATATGGTAGGCTAATTGTGAATATACATATATACATATATATGTATCACTAGTTAATAATCATTATGCACATCTACAGGATGGCATGTGCGTTCTGTTATTATGGTCTTGTGTTGATGACAACAGAACTGTTCGAAACATCTTCTATAAACTGTTCTCCAGAAGAGAACGTCCCCGGTCAGACGATGGATACGTGTGCAGCTGATTGTAGACAGTTGCAGACAACTGATTACATGGATCTTCTCTGGACAACGCTGGCAGAATTCCCAGGTAATAACGCTAGAACTGTAATGTTTAAACTTCTATACACATATATGTATTAAAGGAATATTTGCAACAATATTCGTTATTGAACGATATGGACGGAAGAAAACAATGGCAGTGCAGTTTGTTCTATACGCAATATGTTCTTGTTTCCTGCTCATTTGTACACGAAAGTAAGTGAATCAGCTGTGATATTATCATATAAATGTGGAATAATATATTTGAATAATTGTAGGAGAGCATTTCTAACCATTATGTTGTTCTTGGCACGAGGAATCATTGCTGGTGTGTTTCAAGCTGCGTACGTATATACGCCTGAAGTTTATCCGACAGGTTTACGAGCTGTTGGTGTTGGATCTTGCAGTGCAATGGCAAGATTAGGTGCAATGGTTACCCCATACGTAGCACAGGTATACTTTCTCCTATTGCTGTGCGAGTAGAGATAATATTCTAACTAAATATTGTACTGTTGACAGGTGTTGTTAAAGTCCTCTATTACACTAGCAACTACAGTGTACGCCTGCGCAGCTCTCTTGGCTGCGATTGGCTGTTTAGCGTTACCAATAGAAACACGTGGCAAAGAGATGCCAGATTCGATAAAACAAACAGCAGTCGCTGCTCAGAATAATAAATGAATAAATGAATAGAATAACTATGTACCACTGCAGGGTATTCACTACCTATACATCGCATCGCTTATTGACCAAAGTATTTTTATACATATATAACTGGCTGTTAATGTTTTACGTTAATATGTATGTGTGTTCGTTACTTATTTATTATTAATGTTTTATTTTTAACAATTTTATAATTGCTGATATCGGTGCTGGATAAACTTACCGTTGTAATTTATTATACAACTTGTAGTAAATTAATGTTTGATAAATAAAATGTTTAATACAAATGGTGTCATATTACCATATATTCTTTGTTTCCTGCTTAGATAAAATAATCTGTTTTATATTAGAAATATACTTTGTTATACATTTTATATTGTAGTTGTTTTACATTATTTTAAATTTTCGTTTTAAACTTTCCATTTGACAGTGCTGTCACCCGTGAGTAATGTACGTATTAATTTTGCAGGAGTTGCGTATATATCAGGCGCACTTCACTTGATTTTTTTAAACGAAGAAGGAAGATGATAGCAAATGTCAAACTTGTCGCGTGTTGTTGTAAAATGTGATTGTGTGTATATTGCTTCATTGTGTTTTCTGTATTATAATAAAATTGTGTACACCGACAGGAAAGGTTAGTATGTGTATATTATAAACCTTGGATTTAATTTATTGATTATTCAAAATTTAATTATTAATTTTGTGCAGAATAAGCATTCACAATGCCGACTGATATAAACCAGTCGTTTACCAGTTCCAATAAGAACCTGAAAGTTAAAAGAACATCGATGCCCAGGCCACAGAGCACTGTTGATAGTGACTTAGGTTATGGCTTTCGATCTGATGCCGAGGGAGATGCCATGCTGCCTGCGTTTAGGACTCGCCTGCACTACCTCTTCAGACAGATCGAAAGGGAATTTGATCTGCTGTATCAAGAGAACCAGACTTGTAGGTTCCATCGTCCAACATCCAAATGCATTATACACACTTACTCTCTAGAAAATGATTGATTGTTTTGGTTCTAGTACATGAGAAGATTGAAATGTTAAATGAAAGAGTCGAAAGGGAATCGTGCACTGACAAACAACATTTCGACTGTGTTGATTTTGATAATAATCCAGCGAAAGGAGTTTTATCAAAGAAATGTAAGTGTATCAAAAATAATTTATTATTAGTTACTAACCACAACAGAGTTTACGCCATGTTATTTTGCAGTGAGCAGTTCGAGTTCTCAGAAATTGAAAACTGCGTACAAGTTAAAGGCACAGACTAGTAAAATAGTGTCCAGTTTCAAGGCACCGCACATGAATTGTGGATTAATTCGTCAATATACTGGACACAAGGATGGTGTATGGGAAGTGTCGATGGCACGGCCTGGCCAGCCAATTATTGGCACGGCATCTGCAGGTATGTCATCAGTTTTATAGAAAGTTTATGCACATATTTTACACGTAGAAAATTTCTTATATAATCATTTGGTAGAACTATCTGCCTGACAGAATATTTGCTTGAAAGTGAAAGTTATTTGTATACATAATTAAGAAATGAAGGTTACTAAACAAACTGCTGAAGGTCGTGCTCAAAAAATGTGATTACGTGTGTTTTTTATATAAATAATATTGCCACTGAAATCAGTGTTGGCTCAAGGGGGATATTATGTTTTACATTAAATTTGTTATACAATTACGGTTGCATGCTAAATATACATTTAATTACTCGAATGGAATAATAAAACCATGTTATTAGAGTAAAGTATTGTGGACGTACTATATGTTGTATTTAAACTGTGAGTCATTTGTTGTGTAAATAATAGCAAACCCCACCCTACCTCTAATTAAGCAGAAAGCACACACATATTAAGTTTATCGATTTGGATAGAATTGGTTGGTTTTTTTGCAATCTTGCTTAATTGTCTTAATGAATTAATTTCTTGAAGTAGAAAAGATAATTATTTGTACAAGAAATAATTAACCGTATAAACTAATCAGATTAGACGATATATGCAAATTATCTGCGTGTTTTCAGTTAATTAATTTGATTTCGCCGAAATGTATTGACGTTTAAAGTTTAATTTTAACTTGTAAAGTAAATAATTGGATTAGCTATGTACTGCATAGTAGCTAATTTTATACGAAATACATATAGTGAATATATAGATTCACAGTGAATGGGGGCGATGATTAAATTAGCCGGGAGTAATTAAGACTTTATTTGTACTGACAGATCACAGTGCGTGTGTGTGGAGTATCGATAGCGGTAGGTGTTTGCTGCAATACCAAGGTCACAGTGGCTCTGTCAATTCCATTCGCTTCCATCCACTGCGTGACCTAGTGTTAACCGGAAGTGGTGATTGTTCCGCGCATATCTGGCACGCAGCTGTCAACTGGGATATACCGGTAAGTACCATAACCTGTATTCTCTATTTCAAATGTACATTGATCTTTCTACATAATATGATCCATATCAATATGAATACGTAACGAGCGAATAACATGCATATACACACTTTTTATACAGCTAATATAAAATATATAAAACTCATTCATAATTTATTTCACTACATTTATATACAAATATGAGCTTATTTACGATTAAACTTTCAAGAAGTATATACAAAAAGGTTTATGATAAATAAATGCCGTAACAAAAATACATAAATGTCTAATAACAAAAATATTGTTTAAAACGTTTGAAAATTATCAACAATATCCAACACTGGCTTCATATATTACTTGCTTATATTTCTGCAAGAAACAAACATTGTTTGCGTGACGAAATTGATTGGCATGCTAATTATTTGCAATTTTTTTAATAGTCCCTGCTGAATTCTTGAATTAAACATACGTTTTTTTCAATTAAATAAAGAGATAGATCACATTGTACAATTATACATTATATATGTACGCAATTGTAAGGATATTTAGTTAAAATATGTTGATTTCATAATAGCTACATGTACGTATATTTGTTCACTATTAATTATTTCCGTATTGGAGAAATTCCAGTTCTAGATATACATATTTGTGTTAAATTATACCATATGGTAGATTAATGTTTAACAAGGGATTATACAGATATACATGTATATCACATATACATGTATTTACATGTAACATTTCACCAAGTAATTAGTGTAGGATAGATAACAAAATAACAATAACACCAGCACATTCAGTAATATGTGCATTATATGTTCACTTACATATGCTGTGCAATTCACGTATGTAATTGTGTTTATAACTTTATTCAGTACCAGTTGTGTATGTGCAATGTTATATACGATAGTTGTTTATTCATTTAAATAATGTAATTTTTACATCGATACGTTTTCATGTATTTACTCTTTTAATTACACTTTAATTTACATTGTTTTTGTTTAAGTATGAAGTACGCCAGTACCTATATTATTTTGCGATACAAAGTTCAAGAATTTCTATTGTTTTTTATTCCATGTTACACCGGCAATTTTGTTTCAAATAAACGTTATTATCGTTTCTTTGTAACAGTTATTACGCAGTTGTGTTATGAATGTCATGAAACATTTTCTCATTAATTGGCTGATATTAAAATCCATTAGGTTTCATTTCAACAGTTGTACATCAAAGAGAAATGAATAAATCTTTCTGTTTTGCACCCAATCTTCTTCTTCAAAGAAAGACACGAAGAAATCGTTGCACAAAATGACACAGTGAATTATGTGTACAAATATTAATATATATTACACAATCTATATAGATTGTACCTATGTATGTATTTTTATTTGAATTCAGTGCACATACATACATTGTTAGTTCACTTTGGCAGATGGTTCAATATATAATATAAAAAAATAATGTGCTCATTTAGTTTGCTACAAAATTCCAGAAAGGTCATTCGTCAGAGGAAGAGTTGGAACTAGGTGAAGAGAATGAGGAACAACGTATGGATGCACGTGTGGACACACTGCGTACACCCATGTGTGAACTGGCGGGTCATGTGGGTGCGGTGACGGCTGCTGATTGGCTGGTGGGTGCTGAACAAGTGATCACCGCGTCCTGGGACCGCTGGGCCATGTTACATGATGTGGAGACGGGCACCGTGGTGAACACACTCACCGGGCATGATCATGAACTGACAGACTGCTCCACGCATCCGACACAGAAGCTAGCGGTCACTTCGTCGAGGGACACTACGTTCAGATTATGGGATTTCAGAGAATCGGTACATTCCGTATCAGTGTTCCAGGGACATACGGAGTAAGTATCAATATATATATAGAGTATAGAGATATATATTAAATAAATCTTGTTGTTTAAAGGAGTGTCACATCGTCAGTATTTACCCGCGAGGATAAGGTTGTATCCGGTTCGGATGACCGTACCGTTAAAGTATGGGATCTGCGTAATATGCGTTCACCGCTCGCTACAATCCGTGCCGATTCAGCAGTGAATCGGTTATCCGTTTCATCCACCGGTGTTATAGCCATACCACATGATAACCGGCAGGTACGACTGTTTGATCTGGCCGGGCAACGTCTAGCAAGACTGCCACGCTCCAGCAGACAAGGACATAGCCGTATGGTGGCCAGTGTTGCATGGGCTGATGATTTTACAGCCAGTCCGAACCTGTTCACCTGTGGATTCGACAGGCGAGTACTCGGATGGTCGGTACAATCGTGTAAAGATACATAATTTCACTTATTTATATTGGTTCATTAGCATATAATATCTAGAATGTGTAATAACATTTTTTTACATATTGATATCAATTTACTTTGTGTGATTTTCGTTAACGGGACATTATTTTTTGTGTTATAAGTCAGGTCATTGATTGGGAAATTTAATTAAAATTAGCGACAGTTTTTACGGATATTAAAAAATATATTACATTCGAAATTAGCAAGGATCGAATTAATAAATTTATTAAATATATAACGTTCATATAAAAATATACTTATATAATGTAATTTAGGGATAATTGTGTTTAATTGTAACATATTATGTAGTATTCATTGTGCACTAATTATGTCAATTTAAAGTTAACTTTAGCACTGATATCTGATCTAGTCATTAGGGGTAATTAAACACTAACTAATTAACTACGTACATTTATATTGTGATTATTAATCAACAGTCTAAAGATCTATTTTACTCTTGTTAGTCTGTCACTAATATTTGGCCTAAATCATTTGAACAATATTATATTCTACAATCAAGTTTACCTGTATATGTCATTCAGATTAATCATATTTTGTATTAGTTAATTAAAACTGAATACTGTTTATAATATACATATATACCTACTACGTATTATGGAAACATA
>JAGJTL010005648.1:139061-159612 GCA_022063505.1 Calosoma granatense
CACCTCGAGTCCCAGTGCAGCGGCCGCCAGCAGCACAGCACGGCCTGGGGGACTGATGTCGGTGTGGTACACGATGGGTGCCATTGTACGATGTAGAATGCAAGTAGAGTACATTCTTCTGCGCTAGAAGGCGAGTGGATGAATGAATTAACCGCTCACAGTGTCCTTTATATATGCACAATATTTGAGGATATTGTCGGGATGTGGCGTATGATACCGGTGAAAAACCTGCATTCCATATTAAAAGAAATGATGTTACAAGTCTTCCTTCCTCATAACTTTACTTCTAAGTATCTGTATTTTCCTTTATGCAAATTATTGTTTTTGATGTTGCCTTCCGCAACCACAACAGAAATTATGATTATACATATATTTGATCATTCTATTTATTTTACTAATAATCATTATCTCTTTGTGGTGTCTAACTAATGTAATGATTAAAATGTTGATTTGATAACCGAAATATTCAAGGCTAGACAAGATAAGTGTCATCTTATATTTGTACTATTCATATTAATATAATATTAGACAAATTCTGTACACATCTCTTTTAGCAAGATCATGTTTTATAGATATTTCAATAATGATTGATTTGCTAATAATATTAATACGAATTGTAATAGTTCTTTTTGAATATTTTCACAAGATATAGCGGCATAAACAAAGAGATATATCTTTATTAACAAACGTATTAAAATTAACCATGCTTTCATTTGTGGTTAAAACAGGACACATAGGTACACCATAAAGCAATATTATGTCTATTTTATGAAAATTAATAAGGAAGGAAAACTGTAACACTGTTTCTTTTAATGCTAAATGCAGGTTTTTCACCGGTATCATATGCCACATCCCGACAATATCCTCAAATATTGTGCATATATAAAGTACACTGTGAGCGGTTAATTCATTCATCCACTCGCCTTCTAGCACAGAAGAATCTACTCTACTTGCATTCTACATCGTACAATGGCACCCATCGTGTACCACACCGACATCAGTCCCCCAGGCCGTGCTGTGCTGCTGACGGCCGCTGCACTGGGACTCGAGGTGAACGTGAAAGAAGTCGACATTTTCGCTAAACAACACCTGAAGCCGGAATTCCTCAAGGTAAGCTATATCTACCTATATATGACAACATACTGTTATAGTGCAGAGTGGTAGTGTATATGTTGTGTTTGACTGGTGTCTGTAGATAAACCCCCAGCACACCGTGCCCACACTGGATGACAATGGATTTATCATGTGGGACAGTCATGCCATCGTGGCGTACCTTGTGGACAACTACGGAACTACCGACGCCCTGTACCCGAAGGACCTGAAGAAGCGCGCCATCGTCAACCAGAGAATGTACTTCGACTGTGGAGTTTTGTTCCCTTCGTTGAAAGGTGTTTATGTAAGTAATACTCGTGTGCAGCCTGTAGTCTATTGTTACATGTAACACATGTATAGATGTACTGACGTTGTATATGGTGTGTTATTGCAGGGACCAATCTTGTTCAATGGTAAGAAGCAGATCCCGGAAGGTAGTGTGGATGTAATGATCCAGGCGTACGCTTTCCTGGAATCGTTCCTGGAGGGACACAGCTGGTTGGCTGGAGATCAGATGACGGTGGCGGATATGTGTGCTATGGCCACGGTGAGTTCTGCTGTACCCGTTATACCCATTGATAGTACCAAGTTCCCCCGTCTGGCGGCCTGGTACAACCGCTGCAAAGCTCTGCCGTACTACGAGAAAGTTAATGCAGGCGGCGCCAAGAAGATTGCTGACATCGTCATTAACGCTATCAAGAAATAAATACCAAAACCTCTATACATATATACTTCAGTGAATCAAGAATCTCTCCATGGCAAAACGATTATTGTACTGTAAACTTACAAACTTCCAAAGAATTATAATAAATAGTATATTTCTATATAAGACACTTGTAGAAAATTATGATAACCACAAGTGATAAACCACACTGCCATTGATAATAAAATAATTAATTTGCAATCAAAGTTTCCAGAGATTTATTTCATTTTATCAAGAATAACTACGATTGTTTTAAGATAGTTTTAATTAAGATTAATTTCATATAAAAAACTGAACTTATCGAAGTAGATAATGGATCTAAAATAATAGTGATTCATGTGACAATAGTTTTGTAACTTTGTGTGTACCGTATTACCAATGTGTTACATTGGCTGCAGGCAAATAGGCGCTTTGAATACTGTCTGCTACGTATAAATATATACAGAATTACATAAAGTATATTCATTTTATTTCTTTATTTTAAGTATATGTAATTATTTTCTGTCTGATAACTTTTATGCATCATGTAACAGATAGATATAAATTATATATTATTATGTCTACCCTGAAAATAAAACATCAAGCGAACGCAGTACTAGTGCACCATTATAAAACGCAGTGCCGTTAGTTCGCTGGCTGCCCTCGTAGACGTCGTTTGTGTATCGGCCTCTTCGTTTCCGTTCTCTTGACAAACCGGCATGGTGGTGATTGAGTGCGTTAAAAAGTAATAATTATTCTACACGAAACGACGGGTGCCACATATTTTCACCCAATTGTTATTATAACTCGTCATCATTCCGCCAATAAGCCATTGCCAACCCCACGGGTGGCTGCCAAAGGTAAGCAACCATATCAATCTTTTACTACTCTCGTCCAACTGACATTTCACTATCGCCCCCTTGGTTTTTCCAAAGATCGACACTTCACACTCAGCCAGTTCCTTTCCATTCAACTGTATTCTTTTGCACACGTACTTTGACAATTTTATCAAAACTCTTGAATTGTTGACAGATTTGGAATAAATTATACTTGTAACTGTAGGTTAATTTTAGAAACTACCAAGAAAACATATTGACATCTTTTAAATGTTTTTTTTATCTTGATAATTTATACATATTAAATAGCTTCAGATTGTTTTAAAAAAGATATCTCGGCATTTTACCTTGTTGTCATATGATTGTGTCGTGATTTTTTCAAGGATAGAAAAAAAAATTAGTTCTAATTTTGACACTTTCCATAGTGATTATGTTGAATGTGAGGGTTTAGTAATGGTGACAGAAATACGTGTGCTATTTTCTGACATGGCCAGTAGTTTCCAATATGTTTGCATGTGCAAAACTGTATTCCAATGATGTAATGAATAATGCAAATATATACTGAATATTCATCGCATACAGTTATTTGACAATAATTCTGTACTACGTTTCTAAAAGAATACCTGCTAAAATATGATAATTAAATGCGTTATTATAGTCGTAAGGAATATTAATAAATATCAAAAATTGTTGCTAAGCTCATCTGAGACTTGTACGTGAACCAATATTTATTGATAAGACGTTCATATCTGTTTTTATCTATTAACTACATGTTTCAAGGCCGGTTAGGAACCAGAGGTTAAAATCATATCAGTTATGGTATTGTCTTTGTGTGTTAAAATATTTAGTTTATATATTACGTACTAGTTTATTTAAAATAGACCAACATTCTGGTGACGCATAGAAAAAATTAAACATGCACCATAGCTGTTTAAAAAAAAATGTTATGTAATTATATACTGATAATTCAGTGCAATTGTCATATCATATATACAACCTTATCAAAATGTTTTACAATTAGGAAACATGTTATTAACAATAGACAAAACAATACAAAATATGACTACAAAATATGGACTAGTCTATTTTGTTCTTAAAACATTTGGAGAAACAGAGTTCGCGGTTTCGAATTTTGTCCTATGTTGATAAAAAGAATTTCCGGACTAATGAAAACAGATAACAACGCGTCATAAATAACTGTAGTAGCAAATCACCTTGTTTTAGATATTAAATTACAATATTTTTCCATTCAACTTCTATCAAGCTAAATTATTTTGCGAAGGAGCGGCTATTTAATCAAAAGCGCTCAATACATTAATTGTAGGTGGAAACGTACACCTCTGGAAATAAAATAAAAATAACACCAGGTGCGTTGCAAGATAATTGAGTGCCCGGGAAAATTTGAAATAATTTTCCATACTCGAAATGTTGCTACAAAGTCTAGTACTATTTTTACAATGAATTATCAAATATGTTTGAATTATTTACAAGTATTGATTCATGTCATTACTGTGTACATGTAATGTAATGTTGTGCAATATTGCACAGGTATTACTTAATATTTGCTACAGGTGTCTGTGCAATCTGTAGAATTGCATTTCTACAATTCTTACAACAAACACGTAACTGATTAATTTATGTTAGGCTTTTAGCAGAAAAATAGGCAAATATTGTTTAATATTCATATGATGAATCATCTGAAATATATATTTTATACAGTATATAATAAAGCGTGTATTATAATAATATCAAAAATCTTTCTCTGCATGTCACATTTTATTGTAGTTTGGTTAACGTAAGATAATCTGTTACAGAAATGTAAGCAAAGTAGAAATTTGTAGAAAAAGAATATTTATTGTAAAGCACGCTTTATTTTAGGTAAGAAGATCCTCCACTTAACTGAAGACATTTACAAGAAGCAGCATGGTTAAAAATCGTGTTGGACCTACGAAAGGTCCCCAACGATCAAGAGATCCATTCTTCACCAATAAGAAATCATCAAATCAATCATCCAGTACAGAGAGTACACCATTTTTCATTCAAAGTTCAAAATCCACCAACGAATCCAGCCGAAATTCAGGAAATGATGGATTTTTTGTAAAAAATAAAGCTGGAAAAAATTCATTTAAAAACAAACATGACAGGGATTCTAATAATAGTGCATTTAAATCGGATACAAGTCAATTTTCCAATAAGGATTCTTTTGAACCGAGAAAACAGAAGAATAAATTCAACAGAAATGATGAACACAAAAGTCACAAGAAGAATAAACTGGAGAAAAATGGAGGTTTCTTTAATAAAATAAAATCTAAACCAGATGATGGCGGAGAAAAAGAACTAGACACAAAGTTCAAAGGTGGAAAAATAGAGAAAAGAAATACGGATAAAACCGGTAAGAAGCCGTTTGATAAAAAGAAATGGCGTCTGCAGAAATACAGTAAGAAATATAAACTAGAGCAATGGGAGGATAAAAGGAAAAAAGCAGTTCTACGCGAATATTACAAGGAGATAAAAGATGATAAACCGAAAATGGATGTACAGAAAATATACAGTCAGTATGCGGATGATTCAGATGATGAAAAGGAAGAGAAACCAGCCGAATCTCAAGCGCATAAATATGTTCGAAATCCGAATTATGTTCCACATGATTCAGACTTGGAAGATATTGAATTTACAGAAGAAGTAGAAGAAGAGAAGACTCCGGAAAAACCCGAAAAGAATAAAAATAAAGGGAAACATAATGCTTTGAAGAAAGCCAGATTCGAATTTGAAAGATTGAAACAGGAAAAAATCGCAAAACGCGAGGAATATTTGAAGAAGAAAGCGGAAAAGGAAGAAGCTATGAAAGAGTATAAAAAGAAGAAAAATGAGAAATTTAAGAAACTGAATAAGAAAACTAAACGAGGACAACCGGTTATGAAAGATCGGTTGGAAATGCTTTTAGAAAAAATTCAATCCGGCTAATAATTTGCTCTTTCATGTGTTTATTGATTTTTTTACAAAATTCTTTGTTCAGAACAGATACATATGTAAGATGTTGTTTCTAGGACATTGTGTTTACATTGATAGTATTTTTCTTATGAAATTTCTCTGAATAGATAAAGGTGGTAAACATCAGTATTTATTTATTACTCATATATTTTTTCTCTATGGTCTACTGTACTAGTTTAATTGATAGTAATTTATTACGCATTTTTCTAAGAAACTATAATCTTGTTAACATGTTTCAGTGCCTTCTTCTTATATAATTGTGCAAAACTACAGTTGTAAAAATGTATTCAATGGTACGCATTGAAATTAAATTGAAAAATAAAACGAAAAGTATAAATACTATTGAAAATCTGTCTTATTCGTTCTATTTTTATATAAATCACAATAATCAGATTTAAGTTGCGAGAGTTTTGCGTTACCATGGTTACGTACAGACATTACTGTGAGCAAAAATATACACGTGCATCATGACAGTATCATTAGCAAAAATCAACATAAAATAAATACCTGTGACGTATTCATAAATACTTCTATGGATTTTGATTTAAACATATTCATAGTTTACTAAACGTTACATATTCTATGTTATTTTAATGCAGATATTTCTGGATATCTTCTTTTGCAGTGGTATATTTTTAGCACACTTATTTCAGATCTATTTATAATTATCAACCATCTATATCGTAGATTATCTGATTGTTTGCTGTTAATCTTCTATTTTTTTAATGCAAATCACAAACTGAATCAGCATTGTATTATTGCGTCATGTATTCCTGTTTTTGGACAGTCAATTATACATTTTAGCATTGCTGTACTTTAAATTCTGTTTATTTGAACTTATTGAATCCCAGTTCGAAATATCATGAATGATTCAACATCCGTTTATGTATTGTGTATTTTTCAAGACCGGCTTATTTACATCTATGTGTGTGTCAATATTTACACTCCACCAAATTGAAAATCATTCCCATGTCTGTACAAACATACAGTTGATCCATTCAAATAAAAACAAGACTTAAGATGATTCGGATGTATTTATCTTAATGATGATTACAATATTTGTTTACATAGCAGTATGTAGAGTAAGAAAATAAATAATACATTTTATCATAATGTTCTCAATAATCTTACAGATACGTACGTACAAGAAATTATTGTAATCTAAGATGGAACTTATGAGAATATTGCTAAGAGAACACATTTGCGCATCTAGATTTTTTATTTTATTTTGTATATGGTTGCAATTAATGAAGAAGATTGACAAGTTCAATGCACACGTGTTTTTTTTACTTTCTCTATCGAGATATTCTCTGAAGCTGAGGTCAACTGATCACACTACTATATGCTAAGGTTTATCAACAATCTGACTAGACACGCTAATGTAGAAAAATACATCATGCGCCATTGACTGATATGTCGTATCGCTCTGTATTATCTATTTTCATCTATCTGAGAAATATCCTGTACATATGTCTGGATGTTGCATCATGTCCATGGCCATTGTAAAGTATTTTTATCAAGTGATAAATGAAATAAACAGTGCAATAAACTAATAAATATATTCAATAAAAATATATATTGAACTGATAGTAACAATTACTGGAAAATTAATTTCACATTTTATAGTAACTTTGAGAGTAATAAGTTAATTCGTTAAATATAATTACAGTTGTGAAAAAATGTGATAAATATTTAAATGTCAAGGTTGTGAGATGACAACAGTCCTATGATATCTGTTGTATAAGATAATTAGACTAATAACATATTTGGCAGTATTTTATAAGTCTTCCTGAGACATGCATGGCATTAATAGAAGTAAATCTAATTAATGCCACATATTATAAGACTATCATTTAGTCAACTTATATAAATATACTTGTACATGTTAACATTCAGTAATTATTGCAACAAATGCAATAATGTTGCTTTACATTTTTTAGTCAGCGATTTAGATAGTATAATGAACTAATAAAAATATGTCTCAATTATGCACAATGTTCTGTAATTATAATATCAATAGATAATACACGTGCTATCCGAAATACATATAGATTATTAATTCTGAGAATTATGAACTGTGCCAGGAACATCAGATTAGATAAAAAATATATCATCGACAGGAGAGAAAATAATTCTGTGTCAATATTTACCACATACATATATAATGTAATTTCTAAATTGTCTGATTGACGTCACATTCAGTCATGGAGCCATGTTATGTGTAGCGTGGTGATAATATGTGGTTCAGTTTGTGAACCATTGATAACTGTGTGTGTGTGTGTGTGTAATTTATTCTGTATAGTGTCGAAAAAGAAGGTTGCCCAAAGTCTAGAGATGATTGAGATATATGTTGTTTACTCGGGCCGGCGCGGCTGCTGCTGCTGCTGCGGGTGTTGGTGTTGGTGTTGTGTGATAAGATGCGAGTATATAATCGTGTGTGAGATGTGGTATTTACTTTAGTATTATACAGTTCTTCATTACTGTGAAAAGTACGCCACGCGTTGGCGCCTGTTTGCGCCCACCGCACCACAACACCAGCCGGTCTTCTCTTCTCTCCAGCTTACTATTCTCTCTACTGTCTTACATTCTGTAAATGACTGTGTGTGTGCTTAATTGACCGGCTGGTGGATTAACCAGTGTTGTATATTTGTATAGCATTGCTTGTGAATGTGTGCTGCTGCTATTACTGAAAATATTCCTGTTGTTAGACAACCTCAGGTATCATTTATTTATTTCTACTCTCATACTTCCATGCTGTAGTTTTCCAAACTCTATGAACAGTGATATTATCAAACAATTTGGAAAAACCAATGGCAATTATTGACTAACATGAATTGTAAATGAAACTAAACCAAAATCAAATATCTTTTGATAACTGTGGTGATTAAAATGATGTGTACTTATTCTCTTATTAGGTAGTTTATTCTTTACCACATATATGCTTAGTGGGTTATAAATATATGTATGTAAGTGATTATTTATTTTGTTAAACAGGGTTGTGCTGAAGCCGGTGTGGCCTTAGCTGCTAGCGGCTCGGTCTTCGTGTACAATTGGAAATTATACCTAAACGCAGAGCCGCCCTGGTGCTGCTAGAACTCCACTAGACACCGCTACTAACCTTTTGCCCTTTACCTCACAGTTACACGTTGTATTACACTGAGCAGGAGCTGCCTCGTAAGTAACAAAACTCACACACACACACTACATAAACACTACATACCTGGCTAACAACATATTGTTCTCTGTTCACAGTTTGCTTGTTACAGCACTATATTTAACTGTCTTTGATAGAATTCATCGCTACTTTCCTCCCTAGACTTTATATAAAACCTCATTTAGTGAACATGAAGATAACCAATTTGGACGAGCGCGTACATGTGCTCGACAACCACACGAATGTCTGGTCCGTGGTGCGCGGCATTGCCGAATCCGGAGTACAGGAAGAGGCTTTCTACGTTTGTGACATCGGAGAGATTGTCCAGAAGCACAAACTATGGAAACTCGCCATGCCTAGGGTCGACCCACACTATGGTATGCAATCCCCCAATACATACTTGTATTCAACTGCAATATTAACCATATAACTAATAAATGAATATTGTTATTATTGCAGCTGTAAAATGCAATGATAGTCTCACTGTGATTGAAACATTGGCCGCTCTGGGCACTGGTTTTGATTGCGCCTCTAAGGGTGAAATTAACAAAGTTCTCGACATGGGTGTGGATCCCAGTCGCTTCATATTCGCTAATCCGGCCAAACCGATATCGCACATTCGTCACGCCGCCTCCGTCGGTATAGATACCATGACATTTGACAATGAATCAGAGCTCCACAAGGTTAAGAATCTGTTCCCGAATGCCAAGTAAGTTCTCAGTTATCTTTAACAAACTATTTCACTGTTATATCACATGTTATTATTGTATTTACAGATTAGTTATAAGAATCCGTTGCGACGACCCACAAGCCCAATGCCAGCTGGGTATGAAATTCGGTTGTGACCACCTGGCCGAAGCACCGAAACTGTTGCACATCGCCAAAGAACTCGGCTTGAATGTGATCGGTGTTAGTTTTCATGTTGGTTCCGGTTGCAGTAATCCGCCAATCTTTCGTCTGGCGATCGGTTATGCTCGCCAGGTATTCGACTATGCCACGACACTGGGTTATGATTTCAATTTGTTGGATATTGGTGGCGGGTTCCCTGGTTTGCGTGGAACGTCTATTGATAAAATTGCCGAAGTTGTGAACAGTGCATTGGATGATCTCTTCCCGGATCCCAGTGTGCATGTGATCGCTGAGCCTGGACGTTTCTATGTGGCGTCCGCTTACACTTTGGCCTGTAACATTCATTCCGTGCGCAGAGTGGAGACTAAAGATCCCGTCACTGGTCACCTGGTACCGCGTAACATGTACTACATCAACGATGGCGTGTATGGAAGTTTCAATTGCATGCTGTATGATCATCAGCAAGTTACACCAATACCTTTGAAGGTATGTTCAATCGATATAATTTCCAAATAAACATGTTATATAGATAATTTATATTTACAGGAAACTAATGGAAGCAAGTTGACTGCCAGCAGTGTGTGGGGCCCTACGTGCGACGGTTTAGATCAAGTGTCCGAGGACGTGTTGCTTCCAGAGATGAAGATCGGTGATTGGTTGGTGTTTGAGGACATGGGTGCGTACACCCTGCCTGTCGCTAGTCACTTTAACGGTTTTCCTATTCCCAAGGTTCATGTTGTGGCTGACGAGTCTGTTTGGTAAGCATTATATTGTACCGAATATACATTTCCTAACTGTGTAACGGTTATATTTTACATTCTATGTTTGTATTATGTTTGCACAGGATGTTGTTGAAAGACATGTTACCATTGTCAGAAGATCATTTCGTCATTGGTAACACTCCGTCTAATCTGAGATTGGGTTTGGACATCGGAGGCTCGCACATGAGCCCCTGGTCGATAAATCCGATTCCACTGCAATTGCCAATCATTCACAATACGCCAATGGGAGAACACGTGTTCGATTACGTGGACGTGGGATCTCTGGATTGACTTCCTCCACTAGTACAGTTCCAGAATCGTGTCATTACCGTTTACTAATTAATTCCACAATATTTGTCGTACATATATACATGTTACAATGATACAGCTCGCAAAGACAGTTGCTATATATAATATGGCCGCTCTCTTTGCAAAATATTTGTTAAATTCATGACATATTAAGTGTCAAATGACAATATTTCAATTTCTACAACGTTTGTGAAATAACGACGGTTAATGACGCTTGAATGCAGGTTCGTATCAAGGATTTTCGGTATAAAATTTATATTTGTCATTTTATGAAATGTGCATATTGGAATTTATGTGAAAAAACAAACAATTAATGTTATTAGAATATTTTAAATGTGAAATTCTTGATCGGTACCGGGTTAGTTCTGGATCTTTTTATTGAACTTTATGGGTTTAGGGATCAATTTTATTTTTTGGTAAAAATTATATAATAGTAGGAAGTATATTTCAAAGCATTCGTAATACCATACATGTTGCATGTAATTTTTTTGATATGTTTACCATCCATATTATTTTCGAACAGTGTTTACGATATCTTGGAAAGAAAAACTACCACTTTTTAATATACTTTATACAAACTGTCGTACAGATGTAGCGATGTATCTGTGAAAAGCATTTAAATTTAAGACTTTTATATTGGTTACACTCTGATTACTGGATACAAACGCATTGTGTGTTGTTGTGATCAAAGTGTAACTCGAATATAACATCTGTATAAGCAAGGAGGCAGCTTAACGCTTATCTAAAGTAACTTTGTCCACTGTGGACAAGTAGATTTACCGTTATAAACTTTCATTTACTTCGATAAATCTGCCTGGCCACAGGAATATTTAGGTTAAGCTTGTAAAGTTTGCTTTCATGCAATAAAAAAAATATAAAAACCACAATTTTTATTCTGTTAATCCACCAGTAATATCCTAATTCTCCTCCATTAATGATTTAAACTTGAAGAAATAAATATTTGAGACAAAATTGAATAAACCTATCATAGTTTGAGAATCTCTGTTTAGAATAAGACCAACAGTACAAATTTTATGTAAATCTATAATTTACATAAACTGTATTTAATTTAATTAGATCTTGTAATTGACGAACAACAGTACAATTTTATAACGTATAGAATTAATTTTTCTCTGAATTATTCTGTATTCGAAGATGTATAATTTGTATTTTATATTTTTATATTAGTGGCGGTACTGGAAATTTGGTAGATCTAACCTCCTGCTTGTTTGTTTGGTTATGGTGTGCTTGGCGCAGTGTGAGAAATACACGTGGTTCCTAGTTTGAAATAAAAACGTGGTGAGTAAATTATACGTGTATAATTTATTAATCATATTCGTATTATTAGCAAACATTGTATTGATATGATTTGTATTGCATTAACAATTGTTGCGAGCTATTCAGAAATACTAGAAAAGACGTAATAGTTATTTGTATATTTTGTAAATATCTTTGTGTCGTATCAACATTTATTTAATGTACTGTTCCATTTGATGTAGAAAACATGGGTAAACAAAGTCCTAAGAAACGTAAATCTGAGGTTAATTCTAATGAATCGCCCAAAAAAGCAAAAGTTGTTGCGGATACTCCGAAAACACCGGTAAATTCGCCCGTCAAGCAAACAGCTGCAAAGAACAGTAAAACGCCCAAGTCTCAGAAGAAACAGAAGCCACAAACTCCTGCAAAAGAACCTGTGACTAATGGTGTTGCCAGCAAGAAAGTGCAAATAAAAGAAAACAATCAAAACACACCAGTGAATACTCCTGCTAAAGGGAAAGGCGAGAAGAAGTATCCTGTAACTCCAGCAACGAAAGGTAATGTTGCGAAATCACCGAAAAATCAAGACAAGGCTAAGAAAACTCCACCCAGTACTCCAGATAAACAGAATGAAGGTAAATTGGAGAAATTCACTGGCGTTCAAAGTTTAGATGATTCAACTGCCGCTTCGCCTGCCAGCGGGGAAAAGAATAAGAAACGGAAAAAGAAGCAAAAGCGCGTTATCGACACGGAAGTAGCAGCAGGATTAAACAAGAGGCAGAAGAAAAGATTGCGCTCGAAGATAAAGAAGGCGGTTATGGTTGAGCAGAAAAAGGCAAAGCTGCAGAAAAAAGGTGACAGCGAGACTGCAGCAAATACAAGCATCAAAGAGATTGCCGAAACTGTTGCAGAAGGTGAAAAGCCGCTCACAAAAACACAAAAGAGGAAGTTGAAGAAAATGCAGCAATTGGCGGCAGCTGCAAATGCTGAAACTACGAGTAAACCAGAAAACAACGCACAATCACCTAAAGCGAAGAAGAATAAAAAGAAAGGAAAAAATACTGGGAATCAAGCTCAACAAACGAATAGTAATCAAGCAGGTGCAGTTAAAAACAATCAGAATGCAAACAATAAAAAGCAGAAGGGTAATCAGAAGAAAGAGAAACAGCAACAGCAAAAGCAGAAATTTGAACAGAAGAAAGTAGAGGCGGAGGAAGATGATGAAGAAGAATCAGATTATGAAGTTGAAACTAGTATAACACCTGAGAAGGTTACAAAGAAAATGAATGAAACAGAAGATAGCAACAATGACGGGGCGCAAGACGACGACGATGATGATGATGATGAAGAAATGGAGGAAGAAAGTGACGATGATGATGATACTGAAGAAACTGAGAATTCGTTAAACGAAAATAACGAAAATGAACAAAAGGATCAGAAGAAACCGAAGAAGCAACAGAATAAGAACGCAAAAGGGAAACAGATAGATGCGAAGGATTTAAATGACGCAGGTTTACTGAAGAAAGGACAAAGTAGATATGTTCTTTTCGTTGGTAATTTACCGTTCGATGCTACGAAGGAACAAATCACTGAGCATTTCACAAAGAGTTGTGAGGTGAAAGATGTTAGGATACCGACAGACAAGCAGAGCAAGAAACCAAGAGGGTTTGCATACTTGGAAGTGCCGAATGAGGAATCGTACCATGTAAGTAGAATTGTACTTAATAATTGTATATGTAGGTATAAATATTTAAGCATAAGTTTCAACTAAACTCACAACATGATATAATATTATTTTATAGACGTACACATATGTAATAGACTTATGTAAATGTTGTAATCTGTTACAAATATAGAAAGCACTGGCACTACATCATAGTTTCGTGGCTGGACGCCGTATCAACGTGTTGTATACGCAAGGTGGTACAAAGAATTCCGACAACATGAAGCAGAAGATCAAGAGTAAGAACTTCAAGTTGCAAGCGATGAGACGTGATGGTAAGTTACCTGGCGGTGTTAAAGATTCACAAAAGAGGTCAGTGAGACGAGCTAAAAAACGATCGTTTGATAAAAATACTGAATAATTACTTTATTCTTTTACATTCTATGTATGTATAGTGTATAACCTATTTTAATTCAATCCTTCCAAATTGAATTTTATATTTTACTATATTAAGTTGGTGACACTGTACACCTTTTTTTGAGGTTATGAATAATGAAACGATGTGTAATAAGAATGTGTTGTGGTTGACAGTGAGTACTACATACGAGTGTGCTATAAACTGAAAATACAATAGATTTACTATTATAAACATGGTGTTTTTTATTCTGAATGCCTTAATAAGTGCCAATATTCCCTTGGATAATTATCACAGTGAGTAGAAATTGTTTTAATTACACATCATACATATGTATAACCTATGCATAGAAAGTACACAACTGACAATCGCTTATTGAAATATACATCTAAATAATGTTACATTTAAACTTTTAACATTATATTCGTAATAATTCAATAATATTAAGTAATTAATGTGCCTATAAAATCCATATACGCGAAATGTATATATTTGAAAAATTACCGGAAATATTTGATTTATTTCTTAACAAAAACGGATCAGTCTTTGCTAATATTTGTAGTATAAGAAATCACATTAAAACTTGATATTCGAGTACTAGAAAACAGTGTTTAAAAATGCGTTATTTTAATTAATTAGGCACTTGTATAATGCAAATGGATAAAGGCAGCAATTAATATCAGTAGTAATAGTTGAAGATCTCTTTTCTCAGTTCTTGGTTGAGTGTGTATTCAGTGTTTGGTAATACTTCATTGGTCATTGGACTTGTGAATTTCCCAGAGAGAAACCATTCAGTGATTGCTTGTTTCTCATATGTGAATCCGTCGCTACATTTCACTGGCGTGCGCATTAATTCATGAGTTATCGGACACAGAAACTCGTCCGGGATATCAGTAAAACTTTCCGATATCCGCGCACTTGGTTCATCTTGTTTTAACCACTTGAGTTGTAACACAAATTCCTCAGCATCTTCTGAAAATTGTACACAATATTATACACGACATATTGGAATCAAATGCTTGTTCTAAAATGTGATACGCACCCAGTTCTAATAAAGCGCATATCTCATCTTCAGTGAGAGTCAGTAGTTTCTGCCCGTCCAGGGTAGTTTCCATAATTTTCTCTGCTACATCCAGCATATCCAGTTCCCGCGCCCACTTGGATACGTCTTCAGTGCGCCAATCAATAAGTGCTTTACGTCTGCACCGTATTCTACTGG
Organism: Calosoma granatense; assembly: GCA_022063505.1. NCBI lineage: Eukaryota > Metazoa > Arthropoda > Insecta > Coleoptera > Carabidae > Calosoma > Calosoma granatense. Next base: position 154,290 of record JAGJTL010005648.1, read on the forward strand.
CAACAATGGTTTGGAATATCAGTTTCTGCGGTAACTTCCATAGCCACAATGTTTTGTCTAAACACCCGACTGCTAGCATGTTCATATTGTCAGAGAAACTACACGACACCGTCATCGAGTTGTGTTCAAGAACATGCAGGCATTCCGCACTGTACACGGACCAAAGTCTGGCTTGTCTATCCGTGGCGGTGGAACAGACTATTTCCCCAGTTTTAGGTGAAAATTTCACAAACATTACATTACCGCCGTGGCCCATTAGGGTACGCCATAGTTTCACATCCATGTGATCATAGCGCGCTGTGTTTTCTATCTGTAACTGACAAATATAATGTATAGCTAGCTCTCGCTCTTTGAAGTGTATTACTAAACATCTTACCTTTGGTACACTGATTCGCCACAACTTTGCTAAACCATCATTGCCACACGTCGCGAGTAAAAAATTATAATTATCAACACTGGACATGTTCGGTATGGGTTCGAGATTTTGTGAGAAATCACAACACTGTACACCCAAATCATGTGCATCGTCCTGTACATACAGACACATGCCCTCCACATTCCATAATCGGAAATCTCCATTATTCGATACTGTAGCTATGATTCTGTTGTCCGGTGTGAAACATGCGGATGTTACTGAATCTGAATGACCTTCTAGTACACTGGAATTCATGAAACAAGTTTGCTAAATAAACAGCAGAATATTCGCTTATCAAAGTATGGGAAATAACAAAAATACATTTCATTCTGTACTTCTAAATCGTGTAATAATTAAATTAATCCTTACTTGATTGTATCCATACTTTCTGTATTCCACAGTGTAACATTCTCGTCATCTCCGGCTGTCAATAAAATTTCATCATTCGGGGAAAACTTACAAATCCTCACACTCAAGTCATGCTCGGGTATTTGTGCTAATTGTTCTCCTGTCTGCAAGATTATTGTCAATACAACAGTATCTACAAGAAATGTATGCAGGAATTACTTGCGTATGCCATATAATTGCTGATCCATCTTGTGAACATGATACCAGCCTTGTGCCATCGCAGGAAAAATCTATATTATTCACAGCGTACGTATGTCCTTCGAACGGTGAAAACGACGATTCTTCTATAGACTGACCATCGTCCAGTATATTGAATATTTTCACTAATTTATCACTAAAACAACATCACTCAGATATAGTGTTTTGTATCACAAATAGAATATTTGTTTTCAAAAAACTATTGAACCTGAAATGATATTCAAGCAGAAACAGTTACTAGCTACAACAAAATTCCAAATAGCTCTACGCGAAGCCAGTTCAGTTCTTTTCCTCATTAAGTTTACATGCTATTTACCCAGATCCTGTTGCCAATATGGTGTTTCCGAAAAATCGACAAGCATTAATAGCTCCATCGGCAATATCATCTACCATTTCCAGTAGTTTTACGTCGTCGTCAGATTCAGCATTCTGGATCATTGCATTTTCTTGGCCGTCATTGCTAATAGCCGAAAACAATGCACCCAGATGCATATGTGGCTTTAACAATTCCGAATCTAGAGTTAAATTCGATGTGAGATCCCAAATAATAATGGATTTATCATTGGAACCTGCTTATGATAAAATGAGATATCAATCACTATATTTATTTATTTAGTCTGTGAAGTATACCTGATGCTAATATCGTTGTATCTCTGGAAAACACTATACAATTAACGTATCTCATGTGATTTTCCTCCGTTCGTAAACATTCGCCCTCGGTGTTCCATATTTTTATCGTTTTGTCAAGACTGGTTGAGGCTAATAAGACACTGTTGGCACTGTATTTAACGCAGGTGATTGCTGATTCATGCCCTTCTAGTTCGTTGAGTTGTTCGATGTTTATTTGACCGAGTTCGCCCAAATGTTTCGGTGTTATTTCATATGTGATTTGCCATTGTTTTATTACATGATCATTGCCACTTGTTGCTAATGTGTATATTTTTATTAATGGATTGTTTTCTACAAAATAAAATACACAATATAAAAATATACAATCTAGAACTGTACAAAAAAATATGAACATTTGTCTTTACAATTCTTTCATTTCCAATAAACTGTATAGTTTGTTAGAATTACATATGTACAATGTACATAATTCAATAAATATTGTTCAAAATAACACTGTACACAGATCGATGCTAGTGTTAATTATTTGCGGATTGTAATTAAAATGTAACGTACCATGCGAGCGTATGTGCGGTGTCATATCACAACACAGTACCCCCAGGTCGTGTGCATTGTCCACGGAAGCTACTGGTGCAGGTGTATGGTCAGCGATTGTATCCACTAGTGATGGTGTCCGCCACACGTGCAGTACTCCTGATGAACATCCGCTCACTAGTAGTTGTGAATCAGCGGTGAATGACAGAGCTTGTACTGTGTCCTCGTGCCGAAATAAGCTTCTGCATAAGTACAAATATTATAATTTCTAGAACTACACACACACACACACACACACATATATATATATATGTGTGCTTGAATACCTGATTAAACTTCTGTGTATCAAGTCCCACACACATATAGCTCCGCTGTCACCTCCAGTAACTAAAACCGAACTATCCGGTGCAAACCTGCAACAGTATCCAAGTGTATCCATTAGAACAACGTGGCGTACTTAATGAAATTACTTTTAATTATCACCCATCGCTCATTCTCACTTCAGGCTAAAAATACCGAAGCTTGCAGTCAACTCAATTACACGTATCTGTTCAAATTGCATAAGCAACAGAAAGATTTGCTACTTTGAAAATAAACTATTTTGCATTCAGTTGAACATAAAGTTGGACTGAGAAATATTGAATTTTTGTACTGCTGGATTAATTTATTATGTTCATTACATCCAACTGAACATAAAGCTGGACAAAGAAATATTGAATTTTTGTCCTACGGAGGGATTAGTGTATGTGTTTACCTCAGCACGCGTATAGCGTCGCCGTTGACCTGCACTAGGGTGCCAAGCCTGTTGGGTGCAGCTGTACGTAGTCCCCAGAGAGTGGTGGTACCATCCACGGACGCGGCCGCGAACATAGCACCCTGGGGTGACACCCTTATACATGTCACACCGTACTTGTGCGCTTTTATCGGAGAACAGCCGGTACGTTCCGTGTAACCGGCACCTGGAATCCAGTCCCATAGTCGAATTGTTTTATCACTGAAATTCAAACACCCTATCAGTCGACAAACTAAAGAATTCGTGATGAGCGACAGCAAATCATAACAATACTTTAGTATATTGTTTAATGTCATATGTTACTATATGAAACAGTAAACAACATTTCTATCAATTACTTTACACATGAAATTACAATACGTACATACATAGGTAGGTGTAATTAATGTAATACATACATCGTGTATTACAATAATGATACTTCAATAGTATTTACTTAACGACAGCTGTCATACAAGTATGTCTAATGTTCTATACAGCTAATGTCTTGTTTTTTCACTTACGATAATGTGTACCTGATAGAGTTGTTAAATTATAGGTACATTTCTGATACATTATAATAGTATACATTTACTTAAGCACACATTTCCAAGTCAATACAATGATTGTGTTTATCATTACAAACATATATTTCAAATTCCAAAAAGAACAACACTTTGCTGTGATTTCTTTTGGTAATTTATAATATATCATTCACTCTCTCCTCTCCCGAGTTTGTTTGTCACTAGGCAATCTTATAAAAACTGTTTAATTCTGCAAGTAAATCAATTATATTCATTTATTTATAGCTTGAGTTCTTTGGAATGAAACGAGGTCGTTTTTAAGTACGGGTTACTCGCGGTTGTCTATGTATAATATATTTGTTGAACAGTGCCTGTGTTCTCACAATTATACACACCTGGTATCATTTTCAGACTGACGTGGCACAATGAAAAAAACAGAGAATATCTTTCTCTTCAGATCATAATTATAACTGAGAATATATCTACATATTAATATGAATTATAATAGCCGATATCTATCTATTAAAATATGCCAAAACAAAATATCATCGTTTAAACAGAAAAACTAAATTAAAATATTACACACGCTCATGTGTATATTCTAACAGCGCTTTCAATTTAATTACAAAACTAATTTAATAAAATTGCTAATTACATTAAACACAAGTATGAAAATACCACCTGTAGCTTCAATTATATTATCACTTTGATTAATCAAATAATGAGAGAATAAAACAATATGATAGTTTAAATTTGAAATATTGTATTGATTATACTTGTAAGTTTGGGTCGAATTCTATGAACTACACATACATACGGTGTATGTATTATTTAACAAGTACACGAAAAATAATCAACACATTTCTAAATAAGTGGTATTTGACATAACACGCACACTTTTTTAATAATTTCACTGAAAGAATAATGAAATATTGATGTGCGTCAGGTCAGAGACCAGCATAACGTTTGTGCTGGGCGGGTAACGAACATTCAGGCGTCACATGTCAATGAATATTGAACCTAATTCATTCGTAGTTACTATTTATATTTAATAATGAACGAAAATTTGAAACACATCGTGATTATTAATAATAATAACATTGAAAAGTTTATAAAACGAACATATTATCAATATTCTTAGTACTATATATACAATTGATTGAAGAGCTTACCTAGAACCAGTAATTAATGTAAAATTCGGTGCAAAATCACATGTTGTAACGTCACTTGTATGCTCACGCAATTGTTGTAGAACTGTTACATCTTGTAAGGCCATATCGCAGTCACATTTACCTAAATCAGTAAAAAATATTACGTTACTTTACATAAACTAAAATATTGCATGCTGAAACACAACAATATTCTAGGAAAAAATAACCGTGCATGTTTAAAATATATGATTTAAATCAGTTACATATTTTTTGCATTATACATTTCATTTTAGATTGACAAACATACATTGAACGTTGCATTTAATATAACGTTATATGGATTATATTAATAAATAATGCACGAATATAAGTAATATTAATATTCCTAATGGTCACATGCTGTATACGGGTATTTTATTTTACAATTTCATAACGATAACATGTTTTATTAATAACTGTAGTTGCAATAACGTTTTATGTTTCTCGTTAGGAGAGTGGTGTGTTATTTTCTTCAGTTTGTTTGTAGGTATGTATAATGATACACATCTGTGTTAATAATTAATCTATGTCAGTCAATATTTGATGTGTGAACAGGGGCGTACTGACCATTTAATTGTCCGGGGCAATCACCGAAACTCGACAGAAGTTGAACAAACCTTTTTAGGGGTGAGACAATTATATGTCATATATATAT
>JAGJTL010005648.1:162189-174580 GCA_022063505.1 Calosoma granatense
ATATTAATATAATAATATTCTAAACGAATATTATTTATTATACATCATTAAAACTTAATTTGACAATATCACTTTGCTAAATACAAATTTAAAATTTGATAAAAGCTTCGATAGAAATTCTAAACGTACTGAAAAATTATCGAAATTTATTTCCGCAAGTATTAGATTTACATTTGTAAAGATCGTAGTTTTGTTTTAAATCATAATAGATAACGTTCTATTTGTAAATTTTTCATATAATTGTACGTTTAATTATGGAAGACATTCTCAGAATATATTTACTAGTGACTTGTATTAAAAATTCCTGAGGAAAAGTGAAACGTAAATATTCTTCGAACACGATGTGCACAAGATGTTGAATGAATGAATATTACTATCAAAGCATAGCTAGTAAAGTGTATTGATGAAAAAATATAACAGCAGTTTTAATAATTAATGAAATATTCTTTTATTCGAAAAAACATACATGAAAGTTTGTATGCCGTGTTTACAAATTATGTCACGTTTTGACATGGATAAAGTAAAATTCTACAGCGGAATTTATAATGAAGACAAGTGAAGCGAGAACATGGCTTTGCGTGAAATGAAAAGCCAATATAAAATAGAGGGTTGCTACAGTAACAAATTAAAAATCACCCTGGATGCTGAAGTGTAGCAAATTAGAAAATGAATAGTACATAATTATTCTCACTAACTGTAATATCAAACTTAATGCACTGAACAAAATAAAAATGCGAAGATGTCAAAAATAAACATTATAATTTGATTACTTTTGATTTGTAAATAAATTTTTGTCGCAAAGATATTTAAATATGTTAAATAGGATAAATCTATGTATATTTTGTATAATAAATCGAATGTTTGAATATGTAATGTAAACATTGTATTGTTGCATGTTTGCAACAATACATTTCTGCTTGCTTATGCTTGATATAAAAAAGTATTTAGGGTAATTAATTTGGAGGAAATAACAGTCATCTTTTTGAGATAAGTTATCATAAACATAGTCTCATCACACTTATATATGTTTTATACAATTTTATTAACATGAGTCACATAATCTGACGTCTAATGTAGCGTTTCTTCAAACGTCATTACTTATAAGAAATGGAAATTTTAATTCCCTTTTCAAAAATATGAATCATTAGATGTTCTTTATATATTGTTATCACAGAAATAAGATTGTTTGGAATCTAGAAACGATGTATTTGCTAATGGTTTCATAAACAAATATTACAGTAACTTTTGGTAGATATGCACTAGAAATTATTCGCGGACAATAAACTCAGTTAATATATCATGTCAAATTACGAATAGTTGACGTAATGTGTAAGTAAAGAGAGAGAGAGAGAGAATAGACAGATGCAGGTGAATTTATGGTATCCGTTGACGAACTGCCTGTGTATCACATAAGTCATATATAGAACTGCTGTTGTAGGTAGTTTATATTGATTTGTCACTTACAAAGACACTCTACTTGTCTATGGACACGTTATATGGGTGAACTGGGCGCCCCGCTACCGCTCTGGGACGTGTCCCATTCGACTGTACGTGTAATTTCAGTGTAGTTTCATGTGCGATACTTGATAGTTTTCGTTTTGGAAACGTGGAGCGTTGAGCGTTGAACGTTGCGAGCGAGTTAACGAATAATGAACGTACGTATGTGTGTGTGTGTGTGTGCGACCGTCCTTCTGACGCCGTCGCGTTCTGTACTCTCCCTCTCCTCTCCCTCTGCGGGTCTCTTCTGTATCGGTCTCTCTCTCTCTCTCTCTCTGTACATACATACAGCCTAAACAGCAAAGCATAGTACCTCTGCTTGCATGCCTGTGAATCAAGCTGTATGTATGTATGTGTGTATTACCTCGCTTATAACTTCAGCTTGCTATACCGCGCGTTGTCCCCCTCCCTGTATATACAGTGCCCCACCCCTACCGCACTGCACTGTGTGACTGCTATACCGGCCGCTGTATGTACGCTTTATGTGTTTTTATTTTTAGCGATAAGTCATGAGCGCTGTGCGATGCAGCATGGAATCAACGTTTGCCTTTACAACGAGTAGTTATAGTTTGTAAATGCGTTTTTATACGTATATTAACTACATTACTTGCTATTCCCGCTAGTTCTAGATCCTGTAATGTTTATATACACTGATATTTGTATCGCTTCATTACAATTATCCATTATAACTGTCAATCAGTGCAAGATATCGACCCGCTGTATGTTTGAACGTACTGCTCGGCGAATTTCCGTACGATTTGATGGGTAACACGTCCCAAATCGTACGACGGATAGAAGTTTTCTGAGTTGCCGTGGATAATTTCTTGTGCGTTGCCCCGCGCCGAATCAATTTGTACGTGCGGTGTGCGCTGTTTACATTATATGTTACGGGTGACCGTGGCTTGCGACGGCCGCGTCGCGGCGCCCGATTTCCTCGTATCTCGCGAAACGACCAAGTATTGACTCAGGATGCGTCCATTTTATGTGATGGTAGCTGTAATATCGCGCTGGATAGTATAGAGACGGCCGGAGGAGCGGTTTTAGTACACGACAGTTGTTTGAGCGACCGGCCTGAAGACCGATGTTGCTGTGCGCGCGGGGGGCGGGCGGGTGTATAGAGAACGCGCGACCCGAGGTACGGTTGGCCCGGCCCGCTTCACACCGCTATACTCTACCCTATATGCGATTGTTTTATTTATTACACCGTTGATCTCTCTCTCTCACGCACACATACATACAGCTCAGCATAATCTTTAAACAGCCAGTATGTTTTTACACACATACATACATACATTCCTCAAAATAATCTTCTTTAAACAGCCTGTATGTTTATATTAATACGCTACAATACAATCATCTCTCTCTCTGTCACATTATACTATTTATTGTAAAGCCAGCAATGTAAATATTAATGTTAATAGTAGCAATAGAATGTTTAAAATTAATTATAAATATACATAGTATATACTAGTTGTAATTATTTGGCAGAAAAGTATCGATTTTCAATTCATTATCAATAATGTTATTTAGGTCGTGCTGTTGCCTTGAGAACAGCTGACGTATTGCAATAATGACGTATGTCGAGTTATTAGTGACGCGAATGAATTTTTCAATGAGTCAGATTAGATCATAGCTTGTGAAAGATGTTGAATAGTGCTGCGGAATATGCATGACATGACATTATATGTATGTGTGTGTGTGTACGTACCAATTAAATGTTGGTCGTCGCCAATGGCGATTTCCGTAACGACGTCGCGCGACGCCGAGACGTAACGACGTTGAGACGCTGGTGCACACACGCACTACACTGCGCCGTTACAAACGATCTCTAACTGTGTAACGAACATAGCACAGTATAATCTAATACTTGTATATACACATATAGCGCGTGAGTGTATGTGTGTGTGTGAGCTACTAATCGTACGTACGTACGTATGTATATACAAGTGTACGAGCGAGCGAGCGAGCGAGACAGAGAGACAGAGAAAAGTAAAACATATTAGTGTGTATAGAACGCGCACGGAGAGACGAATACGACGGACGGACTGACTGGCTGGCTGTTGGTTGTTATTTTTGAGCAGTGTGCATCCGCCTCCGGTGTAACTGCACGTACAGAGAGCGTGTGCGAGAGACAGAGAGAGAGAAGACAAGCGAGAATGAAAGCCGATGGACGTGTGCGGGGAGTTCCGTGCACGGCTGTACGGGGTGGGGAGGTTGGCAAGCAAGCAATCGGACTGACACCAACCAAGCCTAGGTCCGCTGCTCTCTGGTCCGGCCATCTTGTGCGGGTAAAGCGGTTTGTTTCATCACAGCCACGCGAAAAACACGACGAAAATCCACGGAAATCACACACATGAAACGCTGTGTATGCGTAACAGTAGTGATTAGCATTATCGGCCGTTTGACACATGTGCGAATATTGTCTTGTGTAGAAGCAAGCAAGCGAGTTTCTATTCTAGTCGGCAGTGAGTAAGTAAGCTACGAAGACAGACAATACAGTCGAGAGAACGAGGCGCGGACGAACAACAGTTCTTTTTACCTGTGTGCAACGTTTTATTTCTTACTTACATATATATATATTCGCATCAAAAGTGTGCAGTGAAACAACAACAACAACATCTTGTCTTGTGTGTGTTTGTGTATTTTTACCCCAAAAGAGAAGATCATGGAATAATTTACAAAGAAACGTAAGTACTTGTACAAGAATTAGGTTAGTGGTGTGTGTGTGTGTGTATGTATATGTGAGTGTGTTTGTACAGAGTGTGTATTATTTATTATTGTGTTTGTTGTGTGTGTATTGGATTTTATTTAAACAAACCAACAGCATAGAGTTGAATTGTGAAGCCTTCGTACAATTGTATGGTGCATTTTATTTGCTCATGTATGGCGTATATACGTTTGTATGCGTGTACACCGGTATATATATCAGGGTGCGTGTGTATGTGTGTGACACATTATTATTTATCGAAAGCCATACACACACACACACGTACGTACGTACGTAATATCGATATATAATCACATAAATGTACATTATTTCTCTGCAATGTTGTATGTACATTATATGCAGTGTTTATTTAATGTTTGGCTAAGTAATGATATAGCGTTCGTTATGAAATAATTTGCGCGCAGCTGTCCTCCATATATGTATGTATGTATGTATGTTTCCATTACTGGTGAGAGAGAGAGAGAGAGATCTTAAATCTATCAGCCGGCATATAGAGGGCGCATTGGTTACGCAACCCTGTCTAAACCTTTCACCCTCCTCACCTCTCTCCCTCACCCGGCTTGTTCCTCTTCTTACCTGTGTGTAAATTAACGAAATATCACCGTTCCGAAAACATCTGCATTTCTAAGTAACTGTACCTCCCGCCATGCAACTCAACGTACATACGTACACACAATGGCATTTGCTCAGTCCGTTTCACACACACACACACACACACACACACACATATACATACAGCACTATATAATACACATAGAGACAGGCAGGCATATATTATTTATATGTAGGTATACATATAACATATTTTTGCCTCTAGCAATATTAGTCCTGGTTTCTCAATTCACTTAAAATGTTTTAAATCCTTGTATACAGTTGATTATCAGAAATATATTCTTCGTATTGTAGTGTTGATTGTACATGCTTGAATTGTTTATTTACTTAGTAGAGATAATCAAAAACGTTTGATTGATTTTCTGATTGTTGTATTAAAGCTGAACATGTAAACTATTATCAACATGTACGTAAAACTATTGGTTGAATAATATGCCTAGATAAATGTGTGAAGACGATTAATATTCATTTATTTTACAAGTAATATTGTACACACATAATGTTATTTTTGTTTTGCGGCAAATTATTTAAATAACACATGTGCATTTCATTTAGTTTTATACTTTATAATTATTTAAAGAATCAAGACATATTTATAAATATTTTTAGGGTTTAACATGTTGAGTTAAATATTCGATTATTTAGTGTAACGGTTTCTGTGACGGGAAGTACAAAAGTATGGTGGGAGATATGCAAGGGTGGAATAACATAAGGGGTGTTTTTATATGGGGGTACGCAATTGTGGTATGTCTGGGTTCAAATTATTTCCCGCGAAATCTTATTAAATTATGCACAAATATTTTAAAAACAAATACCGATATTTTTTTATTAATATTATCGCCAGCTAATTACAAGAATATTTATTGTAATTTATACACTAACAATTACTATTGTACTTTGTTTCATATGGAAGTATTTTAAATTAGAATAATTGCGCTGTTATTTGTTATTAATTCAGATGTTTTAAAACGTTGAAATAATCGTTGCATTTTCATCTGATACTAAGTAGTGTTTCGGTATTTAAAGATGGAATGTAGTAGCTTCTGGTGTTGGTAACATGACTGGTTACTTTACCGGCTCAAGACTGGTTGTGGTGTTGGTGAAATTGTACTTACTCATTCTAAAATCTCAAGTATGGCTATACAGTGAGTCACTGTGCATTGACAATTTAATTGTTTTATTTCTATCCACGTTTTCTTGTGTCGATATCTGCAACTGCAGATTTCAAATTTAATTTTCAAAGGCATAAAGTTCCTTATATCGCTTGTTGAAATATATTGCAATAGAATTTATTACTTGAAAGTTATATTTCAGTATTAGAACAGATACCAATCAGTTTTAATATGATGACACATTCCGTTTGAATTAAAAATTGTTGATTGAGCGTAAAATAGGTTTTAATTTCGTATGACACTAGTGTGTATATTTAGAATTTGCTTACAATAGCGGAATATTGCACAATGCAAGCGTTATATTTCCCGTGACGTATCCTAACAATTTTTTTTTACAATTATCTCCTTTAATGTTTACAATATTATTAGTTTTTTGTAGCAATTAATTACGATAGATAGTTACACAAATGTTTTATCTTTTAAACGCGATAAATATATTTCTAAATTGAATTCAATTTATTCGTAGTTATCATTCGTTTTCATGCAGTATAATTTATTAATATAAATCTATTAATATTTAATTATCTGTTAATATATTATTTATATCTTCTTATATCGAGGTAAATCTATTTTTAGCAATACAAAACAAACGTTTAATACTTGTTCTGAATAAAGTTTGTTTTGAAAAAAGCGGTGTTCTATTTTAATAAAATTTGAAGAAAATTTTAAAATAATTGTCAAAGTTTTTAATAAATTAAAACCTTTTTGTTAATTTTTTCCTGTTATTTGTGTGATATTGATTTTTTTATCTAGAACATGGTTTTGAATATCCATTAGGTTGATAAGTTTGTTATCTGTTGTTTAAATTTTGTCTGTCAGTATTTTGTATATGTACATATTTACTAATACATCATGTTGTTAGTCTTGTTTTATTTCGTATTTAATATAAATACTTTATAGTTTCTTGTAATAGTTTGACATGATGTCTGATGATTTGAGTAAGTAATATGAAATAACTCTCTGATTTCTGTAATACACAGTTAGCACAAGTATGAACACATGTATGTATGCATGTATGTATATATGCAGTGTAAGTTTTGCTGTATATATAATTCTATGTATGCATGTGTGTTTGTTTAAGGTAAATGTTGTCTAGTTTAATCACTTGACATTCTTTTAACATGACCGAACATACTTAAGTGTCCCGTAGTCTTCCCACTCTCCTAGAACATTCTTCATAAATAGAATTAGGTTCCATTACTTGTGTGTCTTGTACATATATACATACATATATATATTGGCTGTATTCCATTGTACAATGTTATCGCTTCATGTAAAAATATAGACAATTTCTTTAACTTTCAAAGAAAACACATTTCATACTGCGCTTTTATACAAATAATAATTGCAGTGTATTTAGTAAATATGAATATTGATTGATTTAATTAATACACGTTAATATAATTCTACCAGTTAATTGAACGGCCGCTCATCTATAATTCAAACGAACCTTGGACACATTCTAATCAATAATGTATCATTTATGAATCATGAATGGCTTCGCCCTTATTATATGTGTACCGCCGTTACCGGCATGTATACTTGACAGCTCACATCAAACATTCATGAAATGATGAATTTATTACAAGGATAATCTGTAAATACAATACACGATACAAGGCATACAATTATTCATATAATTGCGCTTGAAACTTTATCAAAGGTTTATTAATTATTTTGCAACTGTTATCAAGTGTTACTAATTTAGAAAAAAAAAAGCCGTTAAAAATCACAAACAAAATGCATTGCCCCGTATTTTTAATGAGGCACATTGAATATTGTTTAATCGATAAAATTTCGAAGTGTAGTAAAACAATTTAATTAGTAATTTCATGAATAAATTGGAAAAACAAAATAAAATAAGCCGCTTTCAGTCGTCATGTGTACGAAAACAAAATTAAAACATTTATTTACTCGCAACACTGGACAAGGTCAAATAAAAACAAAAAAACCTAACGTTCCATACGGTAGGTAAAAACAGTGTACGAATTCAATTGGCAAGATATTTGCAATTATTTATTGCAATTGTTTATTCATTACATAAACAGTGTAGGTATAGTTAATAAATAATATTTTGTGGTGTATTTGTGCGCGCTAATTATCGTGTTCGATATGTTTTTATTATTATTTCTGAAATACTAGTGTTGAACCTGTAAATGTAACCGGTTTTTCAATGTTTATCTTGTCTCCTGAAGACACCTCTATAAATCTAGAATCCGAACCGAAACGGATTCAGTTTAATTAAATTAACAATTTTACATTGAATTTCCATAGATTAATCCCGTTCTTTACTATAACAACATAACATTTTCCCAATAATTCTAGAAACACAAGCTTCTCATAATTTCCTGTTCTGTGTGAATTATACGAGATTACTTGCTGTTGCAATAAAGAATATATTAACGTATTTTTGAGCCAGTGCCAGAAATTCAACCACTAAATATTTACAACGGCCAAGCGGAAAATAGTTGTATGGGTTTATTTTTAAATATACAAATGTGAAATTGTATTTTTATATTTGCTTAGTCGAAAATACAATTGACAATTAGGTTTAGCAATTATTGTTGTGATATAGGGATGTTGTAGTATATTAATTATTGCTAGAAAGTAGTTATTGCATTCTAGAAAATGCAGGGAAACATCTCACGAACTATGATTCCCCTTGTGTATAATATTTTCTGTGTTTTGTTGATTCGTGTTCAGTTTAAGATAGCTCGCGAATTTGCAAAATATTTGCAAAAGTATATCAAATATTAGCAACATATGTTTATGGTTTCACTATATAACAATTCTACACATCCTTACCATATATATAAACATGTGTATAATTAAGAAATACACATATTACATTTTTAATAGACAACGTATAGTGTTAATTTTTGTTTTACCAAATACGTCTCATATATGCAAATAAGTACATTGAATAATACATGTGATTAAATTATATTTTAAATATACATTCCGTAAGATTAATAAATGTATTCACTGTATATGTTTACGCAAGCATCTTTTTTGAAAATTCATCAGTTTTGACGGGTTAATAACCGTGATTAACATTGTTTTGTGATGATAATTAGTAATTTCAGGTGACGTGCATGTCACATGCTCTATATACATATGTATGTATGTACGTGTAGAGTTGTAATATTATTTATTTTGTAAATACCAGTGCACTGATAACCATTATCAAACTTCCGATATGTGTGCTGCTTTTCAACAAACACATGTGGGTATAAATAAATGAATGAAAACAAATTGCGTATATATAGGTGAATGTGAAATAAATATACATACAAATCGATTATATACAATGTTTAAATATCATGTAAAATTGATTATTAATTTCTTCTAATCAGTATAAGGGAGTATTGAACTCAAAAATCAATTTTTTTATTTAAAAAACACAGTCTCTTTATATCACAGAATGAGATGAATATATCTGTAATAGTAATTATTATCTGCATAGGATACACAACTAATTTTAGTGTATCTATTGCACTCTTGTCTCGTTAAATATAATGAATTTCTATTATTCCTAGACTGCGTGACTCCAATGTGTATTTATAGATCTGTTTTAAAAATATTCCTTACAGAAAATATATTAAATTCTGTATATACTATTCTATACAAACAGCAGGAACGAATGACGGGTAGATTTAGGTTCTGTAATCATTCAGTATATATCAGTAATGTCCATATTTACTGTACTCGCCAAACCTCAATATGTTACAGTTAACATTAGCTATGATAGATGAGTTATATATTTTATTTTGATTGTCTGCTTCTCCTAAATGAACATGATTTAGGTTACGGTAAATAATATTAAATATAAAATGAGTTTTAGTATCTTAAAGAATATAGTATCGCTGAACAATTATTGCAGTAATTCGCGTGGTGTATGATTGTATTTAAAATAAAGAACAATATAGTACACATACTGAAAGTAACGTGCACTATGACCTTGGTTTACTTGTGTCAACAGATACTGGTTAAAATTCGTAACATAATTCATTACCTCAACTTATTGCAGTTTAAAAACAAAGGAAAATGAAAAAATATAGTTCGTCGAATATTGAAATATTTCCGCTAAAAATTACTTATTAATTTAATTAACAAGTTTTATAAAACAGAAATTGAAAAATATTTAAAATAAAATACCGGTGATATTGAATAAGTGTTCATACTTATAAGCTTGCTTAAAGAATATAATTAATGCTAATGAAGTTGCTCAATTTGCTTTTGCTCTTATTGTTTGTGTTAGCAATTAGCGCAGTGCCATGTACACTCACCTACACAACTTATTTCAATAGTAAACTAATTAATTCTATAAAGTATTGTGTTATCAATATTTTCTCGAATTGCTAGTAGTATCCCATAATTTAAATACAATTTTCATAATTGAAGAAACTTTTGAAAGAAACATTGGTTAATTTTATTCAAAAATATTCATTTATTCTTTGGAGCAACATTTCAAAAAGGCTGACCGGGAAATAGTCAATATGTATTTTTTTATTTCGAAAACGGCACGATGGTTATATTTCCTTACAGATTAATTAATTCAAAATTGTAGCAGAAAACGAAGAGTTTGCATCCGGGATATGCCGGTTTAAGTTATACACGCAGTGTTCACTAATTAAAATAAAATGAAATATACTAGAAATATGTGTATTCCTTGACACTTGAATTAAGGAAGTTACATATAGTGTTTTTTTTAAAAGATGTCACTTCAAGGTTATATATGTTATCTCGAATTATTGCCGTATATTTATTCAGAAATATGCAAAACTACTAGATGTTCATCATTATGATACTGATCACTATATTAATTTATGCGTTCAGGTTTTTTCGCAAGCATAATAGTTGATTGAATGAAAATTAATATGAATATATGTAAATGTTGGAAATTTAAATGAAATATTGATAAAATAATTATATATTCCGCATTATATTTTATATACTAGTATTCAGTATTCAGTATTTTAAAAATAGATTGGATTGATTTTATTCATATTTGAACGAATAGATGCCGTTGACATATTCAGATAGAAGAGATTTAATATGAAAATAAAAAAATATATGGATACAGACAGTATTTTTATTGTGAACTGGCAAATCACAGCGAACTGCAATACTGCTAAGTGGTTTATTTTTAAACAACTTTCTTACTTTTATGAACCTTTTGTATCTTTTAGTTTTCTGTATATCTGCTACTATTTCTAAAAATTGTTTTAAATTATCTTTACAATCATTTTAACATGTTACATTTTTACTAAGGAAAGGATTTTAGCGGGAAATTTCTTTGAAATGGCGAATAAATGAAATAAAAAAAACTCATTAATGTAAATGGGTATACACATAAAGATCTTGAGAAAAAGATGAAAGTAAAAATATGTTAAACATGTGAAAATACAAGTAGGGTTAAACTATACACCTTATATGTATATAAATATTCCTTTAACATTTTATATTCAACACAGAATGTTTGTACAGTTGATTAAATGTAGTTAAGAATTATATTCTTCAATATTACATTTTAAAATCTTTGTGTGGGATCTTTATTTTCCTGTGTGTGTATATGCCGCTATATGCACGTATGTATGTATGTATCTTAAGTAATAAAATGGAAGTAACTGTTTAAATGTCGCTGTCTGACTTAAACAATGAGAAGGCAATGCATGATATTGAATTCAGAAACCGTATCTTGTGTTCTAATTATTTCTCTCTCGTTCTCTCTCTCTTTCTTGCTCTCTCTCTCTGTCTTTGTGCACCGGTATAATTGACAAGTGGCAGTATGTGATTGTAGAAATTCGGTATAACGAATAACGGTCATTGAGCCGAATCTGTAAATTTAATGATCCCGATTTAGTTTTGTAAATTAATTAATGATGTGTTATTTATTATCGCGAAGAGCTTTCTGTTCAATTACAAGTATATTTATCTGTTTCCATTTGGTGATTTTTGTTCTAATTTAAAATGTTTACTAATAACATATTATTTGTTGTTTATTCTATTGGAATAATATATAATCAAAGTCTTGTTTAATTGAAAATTGTAGTGTAAATTAGGCCACAGTAACTATGAGTGCAACTCATTTGTTTGACATTATAATAAATATAGAACACTGTCTTTAAAAAATCTATAACGCATGTTCATATGTGTATAGAGCGGTGTATATACAAATAGTCCTTAGCTAGTGTAGTATTGTGAACCGGAGTAGAATATATATGCATAGACGTGTTAAATAAAACAGCATTCCTCTGCTCTGTATGAACTCTATACATGTGTGTGTGTGTGTGTGTGTGTGTGTGTGTGTGTGTGTGTGTGTAATACAAGTGAAATGCGTATGGTATGCGGCCATATAACCGCTCTCAGCTCACCAGTT
>JAGJTL010005648.1:186076-202595 GCA_022063505.1 Calosoma granatense
CAACATTTGCTTTGTTCTTAAAGGTTTAATACTGATTGGCTGTATTTCTACATTATGCAAATACGTTTCATTTGTGTGAAGTACATGTAATTATTAGTTATTACTTTTTGAACAGTTGATTATTATTTATATTCGTTTGTTCTGAAACAGATGACTACACTTGCATCTGCAAATACAAAACATCATTTGTACAAATGTACTTATAAAGAAAATAATTTCTTTGTAACTATATATTGCGATTATTCAGAATATATTTCAATCGTAAATTGTGGTTCTTTAAACTAAATGTATAATAATTAACGTGTAAAAACGGAAATAGTGATTAAATAAGATGAATGTCTGACCACTTCCTGTTCCTGTACACGTAAAACAATATAACATACACAAGCAATAATATTTCGGAATCATTTTATGTTTGATAATAATTATTGTACAGTCAGCAAGAGATATGACAAAATATCTTTAATTTTCAAATATAACATCTCTGTCACAAAGTTACGATACAGATTTATGTTTTCTTGCGAATACTTCATGCTAGATATCTACATTTTATAGCATCACAAATATATGTATGTATAGTGAATAAACATTGCCAAAATCAGTATTTAAATATTTGTTTAGGATAGCTGTGTTGTTCCAATCGCAGTTTTATTACAAATAATTACACAAAAACTTGTTTCAACATTTTATCATCTATGTTCACCCATCTTGTTTACATACAACGATTTTATTCCTTGACAAAATCATAAATTTTCCTCATATCAACTTACTGCCTTACAAATCATGTAAATGTCATTTGTATATAAAACTAAAACAAAACAAAAATACCAACAACGTCTCATATTTCCCTGTTTCACAATATACAGGAATTTCTTCGCAAATTTATAGAAATCTGTCCTTGAACGTGACCTTGAAACGAAATCTTGACCGTCTGTGTGTGTGCATAGATATGAATAAATTCGATTTTTAACCCGAGTTTATGAATAAAACTTTGGTCTAAACTTTCAGATCTATTTTTAAACAACGATAATATGCTCATAAAATTCAATCGTTTTAAAAATACGATAATGGATATCGGAATACAGGACCGGTTTCAGGCAACATTTGTCATATTAATATGTTAAATTTTATATTAAAAACCGGATTTTAGGAATACAGATTATGTTTTATATTAAAGTAGAAGATGAACTGTATTGCGTTAAAGAAATGTTTCTTTATAATTAATAAACTGGTTTAATATTATATATGTATGATGTGAATGTATTTACTATATTTGTAAAGTGTAGTAAAACAATTTGATATTCGATGTAGATACAAGTTTGTTTTTAAACGTAGAGATAATTTGATAGTATGCAGTGATAAAACTGACTGGATATGGTAATTTTAGGGGCGCCTGGATTGCAATGGATAAAGAAAATGGAGAAACCAGTGAAAGTGGAACTGGTTCCAGTAAATTGTCCAATCCTCCAGACCCAGCCTCTTTGCTTGATGCAGCAAACTTATTTGGAGGTAAATTATTAATCATTAAGCTAGAGATGATATATATATATATATATTGAAATCTATTACTTGTACAATGTGTTCTAAACAAAGATTTATTACAATTACTCATTCACCTTCACCTATCCCATGTTTATACACGAATTACGTCAGTGTATATGTTTTTTACAAACATATGTGTATTACATACAAGTAAAATTACATAGTTGAAATGTAATTACATATACATTGAGACTAGGTTTGATAATATACAAATAATTCTGTAATCTGTAATTTAAAAGATAACTTTTTATCTAATGGCTATTTGTGTTATTAAATTTTATATCCGATGTATGTATATTTGTGTTGTTTGTATGTTTGAATTGTGTGTGATATGTGTTGTGTTTTGTATAGCTTATTGGCCACGTACGGATGCTAGCACTACGAACTCGGCGGCCAGCCTGTTCGCAGCGGCTGGTGGTACATTCGGACCGCTGGGCCCGCACCCGAGTCTACCGTTCGGGCTGCTACCCACGGCGGCGGCGGCCGGACGCGGAGTGCCGTCGTTCCCGCCCGTTTCAAGCGCCGCCGCCTACCAGGGCACGCTGTCCGTGGCGGCGAGCCAGGCCGCCAGTCTAGGCATCAACCCTGCTGCAAGTGAGTAGAGAGATACTAGAGAGAGCAACAAGCATCACACGCACCCTCACATTAAATACTAATCGTACACATCTCATCAAACATTTATTACACCTCATTCTTTTACTTCTACCTGTGTATATGTGTGTAACAGTGTTTTATGTTGTGACAAGTGAATATATACTCGCTACAATCATATATTCCCAGCACGCTGGCTACTGTTTTAATCAAACGCCATAGTTTTAAACGTTTGTAACCTACAAATCTTGACGTATCAAGGAGTTATCAGTTGACGCGGATCTCTTACCTATGTGTGAATAGATAAACTACATACATATACTTACATATATACACAAATGTCTCTGTACATATATATATATATATATCAGTAAATACGTGTACGCGCAACTCGGATGATTATATTTCTATATAAACGGTGTGTACGCCATGTTTTGAATCATCGCAACTCTCTCTGGCTGATGTATGGCTGGAACTCCGGTGTTTTAGTTGAAATTGTCATTGAATTTGTGAACGTGATTGTCGCACACACATACACACACACACACACACGGAGAGTAAGTGAAAAGAGAGAGAGAGAGACGACGAAGAGGTGGAAACGTTTAGATGTTACCATAGTAACCGTATTACCAAATAACACAGATCGTTATCAGATTCTATTAACAGTGAACGCGTAGTTTCATATAAACAGGACAGAAATTTCGGCGGCCCTGCGTGTGCGTGCGTTTGTGATTGACATTATCATAAATATTTATCCCATAACTCCTACTACTAGACACTACAGAAGTTTTAATAATGATTTGTGGTTTCTGTGTTGATCGTCGTGTTGATAATAATGAGGTAAATATGATTGTGTGTGTGTGTGTTCAAAGTCTATATATGTGTATGTAATTTGTTCATTGTATTAAACACGGACATACAGTACGCATTACAATCGATTTTTAATGAATATTCTACTAAGCAAAGTGCAAACCAGGCAACGTTGTATTTCGTTGTAATAACATTCATGTCTGATGTGCAATATAACATAAATGTATTCCTTTGTAACACTTTGACAAATATTTCAGATTAGATTAAACAGGCCTATTATTCGCACACATATTTCTCCGTAATCAAATATAACTTTTTTTTACATATTCATTGATAAGATATACACACACACACACACACGCACACGTTATTGAGAAACATTAAACGAAATGATTTGTTGTTTGAAAAATATGGTATTGGAAAATTTTGAATTTTATTGCTTTGTATAATGAGTGTAAATTTATAAATTATATTCGATACTTTGTGTATAAAACAACAGCAAAAATGTTGTACTTTGCCGCAGCTAATTACCGCATACAATTTACAATAATTAATGATCTTTTTTATGTGGTTTAATTGTACAAGTTTACTTCTAATACATAATTTGTTATATAAATGTAAACATATCGTTTACTAACATTTTAGCGTTGTCGCTAATAGTTCTGATTAAATGTTGTATTTCGCAGTAATTGAATGTGTTATTACATTAAAACAATATTTGCGGAATATTAGGTAATCGTCGTAATATATTTCATATTGCAGACGTTTAAAAGTACAATATATCCTATGGTTCGTTTTTATTTGGGATTTAAATTGATATATTTCTGCAAGCGTGTAATATTTTCGGCATATAGTACATTAACTGTCGTGTACCACTAGAATAATACTCACATTTATTTATACTCGTGATGATTCAGGAATTTGCAACAAAAATATGTATGTTTAAAATCACATTTTCAATTCAGTTGTATGAAATGAAATGTACTGTGTATCATATAACTAAATAATCTGGGTTACTGGGTTCTATATAGTGTGGGATGATTCACCAGTGTGAATACTGTTTGTTTTATTTATTGTCTCTGTTCCTGTGCAGCAGCATGGTGGTCGATGGCATCACAGTTAGATTACCTAGCGCGTCTACAAGCGTCGGGTCTGAATTTCCCCGGCCTGAGTAACCCAGGTGACTTGGCCTACTCCTCGCTGGGTCTGCCCGCGCTCTCACATCACAAGTCGTCGAAGAACTCGTCGAAAAGTGGTTCGCTGTCCAAGGGTTCGGGCGGCTCAAAGGGTAAGACATCGGCGACGGCTCTGAGCCTGCAGGCGGGAGCCAAACTTGACGGCCGTTTGGATCCCACAGTCAGCAAGTCCTCCAATACGGGTAACAGTGCATCGCTGTACAACAAGTCCTCACAGAAACTGCCAAGCAAGAGTGCCGGCCTCTCTTCCTCCTCCTCCTTGCAGTCGTCTGCTAAATCTCAAGTCAAGAAGCCACCGTCACTGCCCTCACCGAAACCACCGCCGCCACCATCAGCCGCCGTCGACAAGACGGACGGTAATTACAGCAAACAATCGTTGCCGAAAAGCAGCTCGACGCCTAAGAGTTCACAGGCGACGCCTTGTTCGTCCTCCAGTATTTTTACTTCTCCCCTGAGTCTCGTCAGTAACTCGTCGGACAAGTCATCCTCTGGTGTCAACACACTGACTACTCAATCGTTAGTTAATAGCAGTGTGTCTTGTGGAATTCCTCCAAACATTCTCAGGTAGATTATACACACTTACATTGCACTCATATCATACTTGATTGCCATTAGTATTCTCCGAGAAGATTATTACAAAATACAATTATTAATTCAGTATCTTTTCCACATGGCACAGTGCTGCTTTGGAAGGAAGGTAAATTCTAGAATCCCTTGTATATTTATTACAATGAAATGAACCTGCATACATAGTAAACTGATAATGATATTGTATATTAATTACAATGAAATGAGCCTGCATACATTGTAAACTTGTAATATAAATGATATTGTTTTGTGTAGTGATCCTAGTTCTATTCTGGGCGGTGTACGTCTACCTCCTGATACGGAAATTATCAAGTACACTTCGTCTATTGTCGGACCGAAGATACCCGGCACCACGAACAGGGGTAGGAAGAAGACGATATCGTTAGATCCACCCTCCGTCAGCGTGATGCCCACTCACTCCAGCACGGGTATGCTGATAGAGAGAGGAAGCAAATGGGCGAAATTAAATGTAAGTCACATTCCTTCATCCCCTAATATTCCCCTTGTACAGAATACTTTAGCTTCGATTTATTCTTTATATCTGCCTTGCCATATTTAGCACACAATATATAATATAATGTAAATCAAGAGAGAGATTTTTTGAGAAAGAAAGCTGTGAGATGTTTTAAGTTAAGTTGAGGGTACAATATTTTTTTTGTGCACTCCTCTAATAATTGTAGTAGTATTGTATGTGATGTTAGTTATGAAATGTATATTTCTGTATGATCTTACAGCTTTAAGTTACGGAGAATTATGTTCTGTGTAGTACAATATGTTTCTTCCGCAGTACTCTAATACTTTAGAATATTGTATTTAATGTTAGTTACAACATGTACATTTCTGTATGATTTTACAGCAAGAACCTCAGGATTTATCAACAAGCAATGACCGAGTAGAAGTGATAAAACTTCCAGCCACTAACGGTAGTCCATCTGGTATCAATATACCAGCGTACAATGCCAACTCGGATCAGTCTAATGACGCACCGTTGAATCTGTCGCTTAAGCCCTCTTCCAGTACATCATCCACGAACTGTCAGAGCAATTCACTGAACTCCCTCAGCACGCTGTCCGCTAACATTGGCAGTGATAGAATATGTAAGTGTCATACCATACAATGCGCACACGTTGAAATTATTATCACAATATATTTATATTCGTTCTACGCCGGTTTCTTCTAGCTCGTCGTAAGCCTGGACCGAAACCCCGCCGTGTTATACAATCTCCCTCGCCTCTCTCGTCATCTTCAATACCTGGTGCACCGAGTGCATCATTGAATCAACTATTCGCCGCGGCTGATTCACCACGGCCGCCAAGTAGGAATGATGATTCTGATAACATAGGCACAGCGCCATCTGCAACATCAACACCGACCACCTCTTCCTCTTCTACAGCATCCCAGTCACAGAACCACAAGGATGGCAGACCCAGGAATCTGGGACGTGGTGTGTCCAAACCCAAGAAGAACACGGTCGCGTCCCTTCTTGCGCAGAGCAGAGCACTCGGCATCAAACCAGTGCAAATTGATCCCAATACACCGATGAACCAACAGATATCCATGCTGAAATCGAATATGCTAGCAGCACAATTCATGGCAGAAGCTGGCGATGATAAACTGTTGGTAAGACAGAAATTCTCTCACAATATGTATACACATGTATGGTAACAATATGTTGTGATTACAATAATGTATACACATGTATATTAACAATATGTTCTGATTACAATAATGTATACACATGTATGGTAACAATATGTTCTAATTGATTATAGCAGGAGAAATTTCGTGGTGCTCTGAGTGATTCAAGCAACTTGGAAGTATCAACGGATTCTGATAATTTAACAGATTCAAATCACACCGACTCCGAGTGTGAAACGGACGCTAATGGTGTATCTAATCCGAAGAAACGAAGACAATTCAACGAACGAGAACTACGATTGCCGCTGGAACACGGCTGGAAACGTGAGACAATAATACGTGGCTTAACTAGGCATGGTGGTATTAAAGGTGATGTGTGCTACACGCCGCCTGAAACTACAAATAAATTGAAACAGTTGACGGAAATCTCACAGGTATACTCTTGTAACAAGTACGATGTACATTGATATTTCATTTATTCCGTTCTCTTTCACAGTACTTGGAACAAGCTGGTAATACAGAATTGACAAAGGATAATTTCACATTCAGCTGTAAAATAATCCTCGGTGATTATTTACAAAAACCACCACCAGGCGCTACGTCTGAGGGAGAATACCTACGGATGAGTGAAGAAGAAGTTGCAAAGAGGTAAGGAATAAATTAACATAATTACTAAGTTCTCGTGTTACTAGTTTGAAAAAATATTATATTTTCTTAAATATATATTGTTACTAATTTGTTTTGTATGTATATACGTATAGATTAGAAGATTTACGTTCTGTAACTCGGAGCAACCTGGCGGTTGAGCAGCGTATAGAGGTTGCACGACGGCAACAGGCTGCGCGCGCAGCTGCACGAATAGACCGTGAGCATGCGCGGTTGGCGCGTGAGATTGAGAAGAATGAGAAACAAGAGGCAGCGAAGCGTGATAGAGAAGTACGTTCCCAGCAACTTATGGAGGTGAGTGTATGTTACACAATTGGCATGTGTCATTTTTATGTTTCCATGTGTGTTCCTGTTATGAATGATGTGACGTAGAATGAATGCATGTTTTGTTTTGTCATTTTGTTTTTTAGCAAAGTACTTCTGGATGTATGTTTGTGTACAGTCTCAATGGATAATTAGATGAATACATATATTGATACTGTACTGTAATGATGATGTGTTGATGCTAATTAATTAGAGAGGGGGTATATCACTTTTGTGGAGGTATAGTATCCATGTATACCCTGACGTACGTTGTACTGACCTGGCCAATGATTTTGGTTGAGGTTGAACGATTCTAAATGATTGAGTGTTATGTACGTGTGGCACAGGCTAATGTCATGATATAATGCGTTTAAGGGTCGGAAACGGTTAGCGTTCACCTTAGAGCAGAAAATACAGATTATATCAGAAATCGAGGGTGGTAGAACGAAATCGGACGTGTCTCGTGAACTGGGCCTGGCCAGTTCCACGGTCGCTACTATTTGGAAGAATCGTGACCATATTTTGAACGCGTATGGTACGGACATTGCGAGTAACGATGCCGAATTCACCGTGAATATAGCAAAAAATCACATGTCGCTGTGTGACAGTGCATTGACGTGTTCCGATAGTCTAATGGTAGGTCATACAAACAAACAAACAAATAAACAAACAGAGAGATTAGTTAACAGTACTTGGTGCCAGGGCAACACTGGTAGATCTTAACAAACTATTGCCGCTTACAAATAAAACAAATCACCGTCCCTACCACCAAACCTACTCGCCGCTCAACCACTCAATCATTGAACTCATACATTACATACATACGCACTGGAACAGATGTAGTTCTATAAAATGAACTAACGTATATACATAGACAGTATACAGTGCTTGTTAATGATTCGCTCTAACTCCTGTAACATAGTCATTGCTTGTTTGAATGCTGTAGTCAGTCATACCATCATCATCATCGTTGCTAATCAACTCATCTGACGTCCTCTCTCTCTCGCTCTCGCTCTCTCTAGGATGTGTGTGTGTGTCCTAGTGTTTAACCAACTATGCCTTCACACAAGTGACAAGACGCATGCATTGTATGATCGGCAAACAAATAATATTCATATCGTGCTTCTCGCATGACCAACAAGTATTTTTATTCATCATAACTCTACGTGTGGACAATATTCAGAGTTTTATTCCAATGCTCTCATTGAAATCAAACTCTTTATTTCATATCTATGGATAAAAACTGCATGATTTTTACAAAGATTTATTGAATATAAATGACAGTCAAGAATTATTGTACATGCAAGTTTGTCCGGACAATATTAGTAATTCATTTATGTTATTCCGTTGGAACATAAATGAATTCAAGTACGTACATACACATTCCTAAATTTGTAACAATGTAAAATATAAATTTCAAGAGTATTTAGGAATGTGTCATGGAATGTTTATGTCTCCTTTTGTTTAATTTTATTTTCGTTATGTCATGATTGTTGTTGCATGACAGGCGCGTCGTAAACGGCACGAAGAATTAGGCAGACAGCGTCTTGAGGACCAGCAGAGAAAAATACAGGTAACATACATTTTATTCATTACAATATCATGTTATGAATGAATATATGTACATTTATAGATATTATTGTGTCTAATATATCGTTAAAAACATTGAAATACCATTGCAATTAACGTCAATGAAAAAATAAACCACTGGCAATTAATAATATTACTTATTTATTTGTTAATATAACAGTTAGTTGGGAACACTTGAAACCTACTAAGATTCCTGCACTTCTACACACAGCACTGAAATTTCAATAATAAAGCTACTAGATAATAGTATTAAATCAGAATGAAACACAAATGCACAATGTTCTGTTTTTAATTTCTAACCAATTCAATATTTTTGTTCTAGGAACGTGAAATGAAAAAACAACAGGCAGCCTTATTGAAGGAACAAGTAAGTCATATAATTGTTTTAACTTAATCTAGAAATATCAATAATTGCTTTTGAAAATATCCGTACTTTTGAATTTAAAATAATGTGTAAATTATATTGAAATCCTGACTTGAGATCAGAATGAAACATTTCTCTACACTGGTTAAGATTTCAATGTTTTTATGTGTATTTAAATGTAGTCAAAACCTTGGACTGTATGTCTTGAATATATTGTACGATAGAATTTCAATATTTATACAATATTAATGAATTACGTTCATGAATTTTATTTATTTATAAGTATGTCATTGGTAAATTATAAGTCACTCATTCATTTATGAACACCGAATCATTCATCATTTTCTTTTTCCGTACAATCATTTATGTATTCTCTTATTTCTATATTTATAGTTTTAGTATATGATTAGTTGGATAATATTTGTGGTAGGTTTGAGTTTATTCATTATAGTTTCCCGTGTGTAGATTAGTTTGAAATAGATATTCATTGATAGTAAAAATTTAGCAAAAAGATTGAAATTGTTAAAGTATATCAGATTATTTAGATTATTTAGTATTTTCTCGAGTTCACTCTTTGCATCTATTCGACAAATATATAAGTATGTGTGATGTAGTTGTAGATGTGTACGTGTATGTATGTTTATTATTCTGAATTGTAGAACTGTACTACACATTCCAGTTGTAAATGTGTATATTATTTACATATTTACAACAGTGTATGCTACACACATTTAGAATGTTGACAAGTACGAGTGTGTGTGTGTGTATTTGTTGTTGTTGTGTTGTGTGTTGTTGGCTTGATGTAAAAGCTGTTGTAATGCTCTGTCTCTCTACCAGATGTACATACAGGAGCTGAATAAACAGCGGGAAATGCTCTACACTGTTGAATTGGTATGATATTTTGTATATACTAATCTTAGACTAGTGTATACGAATTACTTTCTACTGCAAGTTAATCTACTCTACTGTTAAGGACCGCCCGCCCGCCCGCACACAGCCACCTCTCCAACCCTCCAGCTTGCATCTGTTTATATATGATTTGTTACATTACATCTGTTTACTTTCATTTCATTAGGCTCTATCCATTTGTATTACTCTTGAACGATTAATTGCCACATTGAACAATATCATAGAGAAACTATGTTCCTTATAAACATTAATTTACTGCAAATAATCTTTCAAGGGTAAATATTCCGTAAAACATTGTAATATGTATTTGTATTGGAAATTTAAGCATGGTACCTCCACATACATATCTAGCCTGTCTGCATTTGATCATAGTATAACTATATTATCGTATAATTTATGCTTTCGCAATAACATTTTAATATTTAATTTCAGCCGATCCAAAATGTTTCTTTACTAATATCTCTAATGTTAACCAATCAGTTGTGTAAGATATGTTTCCAAATACTGAATAGACTATGTTTCGGTATACAGGAACGAGAAAGACGCCGGCAACATATGGCCTTAGTGAAAGCTCTCGAAGGCCGACGACGGTTAGAAGAACGTGAACGAAGGAAACAGCAAGCGATTCTCGAGAAACAAGCGAGTAAAGAACGACGTATGGAACAACGCCGGATCGATATGGAAATACTAACGGAGTTACGTAAACCATGTGAAGATATGGAACTCACACAGAAACCTTTACCAGAGTTTCCACGCATACACGGTCTACGCTTGTCCGGACAAGCATTCGCAAACATCCTGATGGTGTTCGAGTTCTTGCATACGTTCGGTGAAACACTTGGTTTCGATATGGAATCGTTACCGTGTCTTGATTCACTGCAACAGGCACTGTTAAATGAAAGTTTAGACGCCGAGGAAGAACTACTGTCCGTTATGACACATTTGTTAGTGTGTGCGATTGAAGATCCCGGTATACCGAATCCAGCACGGCACACTACGATCCTGGGACAGAGTCTGCGACAAGCGGACATTACACACTCGAATCTGTCGGAAATTCTGCGGATTTATCTGTACGCGAATGCAACGGGCGAAGTGAAATCATTAACTGGTAAGGAAATAAAAGAAAATGTTGAACGAAGAGATTGTAAAGGTATCATTTCATTTATGTACAACAACAATATTAACAATATTAATTTGAATTGCATTATTTCATTCTTACATTGTTATGTATCAGCAACAAATAGTGAATAATATTAATTTGAATTGCAGTATTTAGTTGTTAAATTTTGTTCTCTGTGCTTGTTCATAGGTGTACACTTTGAACGGGACAGAGAGAAGCGAGTAGCTGATCATTATCAGAATTGTTCTGAAATGCAACAGACCCAGGTCGGTAAGAACGCTGCCTACTACGAGTTGTTGCACGAGAATGCAACATGGCGGATGTCGGATAGTTTGAAGGATAAACCGTTCCTATCGCTCAGTCCTACGGACAAGGCGGCCATGTTAGCGTTTCTGTGTAACGAGTTATTGCAGAACAAAGCAGTTATAAGACAAATAGACGGCTCACTGGACACCGTAGCACAGTTGAAGAAAGAACGTTGGCTGTTGGATACGAAAATTCGAAAGTAAGTTTAATATCAACACCACAAATTCCAGTATACATGATTATTCACAATCAGCACTGCAAATTCCAGCATACATAATTTATAATATTACAATAATTATTTCACAGGTTACGTATGATGACAAATCGTAAATTACGTACTGAAGCTGCTGAGAAAATGCAAGCACAACTAAAGGTGGAAGGGGTAGAGGGCGGAGCCACGCCTGCTAGTGGTGAGGCCACGCCCCGGGGCATAGATTCACCAGCGCCCACGCCCACTCCACACAAGGACGATCTGCTGGTGGACGATGAGGAGGAAATCAGTGAGAATGAAAGTGAAGGTACACAACCTGAAGAGGAAGAAGATAAGAAATTATCGGGGGAAGAATTAAATAAGAAGCTGGATAAACTATTGAAGACTTCGGAAGCTCAGTTACAGTCGTTGAATCACTCTGTGCATCAGTTGCGTGCAACATGTTACGGTCAAGACCGTTACTGGCGACGGTACTGGTCGTTACCGACAGCGGGCGGTATCTTTGTAGAAGCCATGGAATCTGCACAACCCGAGGTACTGGCGGAACAACTGCAGGAAGCAGAGAATGCACCACCGCCAGTGGTTATAACCAGTGTGGATGACATGAAACACATCGTGCCCGACACGGACAATATCCAAGATCCTAGTGCAGACAAAGAAGTCAGTCAAATTGTTGGAAACGAAACAAACGAACCGGATAACAATGAACATAGAAAAACACCAAACAGAGTAGAAGAAGAGATAAAAGCAGAGAACGATGTAGAAATGAAAGAACCAGCAACAACCCTGGAAGAATCTCAGAACGAAGTCAAAGAGAACAATATTGTCAGTGTTGAACAAGAGAAGAATACAAACGAACAAACATGTGACTTGGAAACGAACAAAATAAAGACTGAACTCGATGATATAGAAGAACAAATACCAAGTAAACTTGTACAGAAACCTGTGTCGAAGAATTTTAATTTATTTGAAAAGTTGGGTGAATGTATGGAGAAAGAGAATAAAACTAGTGAATCTTCGCCGAGTGAAGAACCGACGAAAGTCGAAGAGAAAGCCGAAGTGAAAGTAGAAGTGAAGGAAGAAGTGAAAACAGAAATTGTTGAAATAAAGACTGAAGTTAAAATGGAGACTGACGAAGAGAAACCAACGGTTGAGGCGGTGGAGAGTAAATGGTTCAGTATTCTATCACGAGATGGCGGCACATGTGATGGTGTTAATATGACATCGGGCAACCGTTGGGATACGAACACCGTGGGCGCATGTATACGAGATAATTTTGGGCCAGAGCTAAAAATTCCAGTATTTCCACCTCCTAATTGTTCTAATAGTAGTTATATATCGTGCATATCGTGTGACAGTCCCGGTCCGTTACAGATGAGCAACGAGGAGAGTGTACAGTTGGAGTATATAAAACTACACGGCCCGCCGAAACGTCTAGAGCGAGTGCTGGTCCCGCCCGAGATGCGCACGGGCTGGTGGCGTATCACCGATGTGGATCAGTTGAAACTTGTCATGGAACATTTACATACACGCGGCGTCCGCGAGCGGGAATTGAAACGAACCATTCAGACTACGATGCAAGCGATGTATGAGTGTGCGGCGAATGTACAGATTGAGGATGGTAATCATGCTGCAGCGGACTTGACTGATTGCCCGGAGGCGCATAGGATTATTGTGACAGAGGCTGGCACCTCGGTAGCTGATAAGCCAGGCGCATGGAATCCAGCTGTAGCTACGCGTGTCGATTTCTCTGTACTGGAACAGGTCAGTAACGACACTGTGCAAGTGCACACGGTGTTGTTGATGGTATGTATGTTTGTACACAGGTGGAGGCATTAGAAGATAAAGTAGCGAATGCCAGTATGCAAGTGAAGGGATGGAAAGTACCGAACAGGGACTCGGAGGAAGTTACACCAGGGCAAGCAGTGCCTTTAGCAAAGGAAAGATTGGCATCATTAGAAGCAGCCATTGAGCGAAGATATCTAAAACCGCCGTTAGGTGTCAGGTGAGTAAATCTGACTAATAATAAATGTAAAATAATTCTTCAGCTGTACAGAATTATTATATTATGATTGTTATACTACAGTACGGGTGATGCAAACCTAGCCGCCATTGCACAGGAGGCCTGCATGAACTCACAACAACAACAGCAGCAACAACAACAGTCCCCCGCGTCCATGAACGAGGACATACCGAAGGGCCTGTCGGTGTGGCGCGATGCGGTGCAACGTTCGCAGACCTCGGCGCAGATGGCCATGTGCCTGTACATGCTGGAGGCGAGCATCGCCTGGGACAAGAGTATCATGAAAGCTGTGAGGATTTTAGCTAACTCTCATGCCATAACAAAAAACAAAAAGAGAGCTCGCTGTGTTTACAAACTCAGTGTGGGTGGTTATGCTTTTTAACACGTCACTTGTTTAGCTTGAAAAATACATCAATCAATCAATGAATGAATTCTAGCCGATGTTCTCTAGAGATAGATGAAATTATTAAGGAGTTATTTCGCTCCCGACAAATAGAAATATCTCCTTAATTATGAATATGAATTGTATACAAAATTTCCACAATTATTTTTCAAGCCCAACACTTGACTGCTTTTTATTTTCTTTTATTTAATTTTTCTTGGTTATGGTTTCTGTTTATAAAATCAAATTTCATTCACTTTTGCATTATGGAAAATTGGTATCTTTACAAAAGCACAATGTATGCATTATTTTTTCAAGAAAAAAAAATAGCATGTATGCACATAATAATTCTAACAAATTAATATTTTAACATTTCTATAATTTTAGTTAATTATAATTTGATTTAATTTTTGGTTTTATGATGTAAATTAATTACCACACCAGAGATGCTTTTGCATTTTGTTAAATCAATACAATAAAAATTAAATAATATTGTTCTCTGATTTACATAGTAATATGTGTACATTACATATATATGTGTCTGTTTTTTTCTTTTATAGAATTGTCAGTTTTGTCATAGTGGCGATAATGAAGATAAACTGCTGTTGTGCGACAGTTGCGATAAGGGCTACCATACGTATTGTTTTAAGCCAAAAATGGAGACGATTCCTGAAGGCAATTGGTATGGTTTTTAATCAGCTATTGTGAGTTGATGAAATATATATGTGTGTGTTATTATTCTGTTCTGTGATTAGGTATTGTCACGAGTGCATAAACAAAGTAACTGGTGAACGTAATTGTATAGTCTGTGGTAAGAAGCAGTCAACTGGTCGGCTAGTTCTGTGTGATTTGTGTCCGCGCGCTTATCATCAAGATTGTTTAACTCCAACATTGAATAAGGTATGTATTCTCTCTCCATTTTGTGCTGTTTTTAGCTAAGTAAATCACAAAACGCCGTTCTAAGTCTAAAACGCACATAAAACGCGTTTCAAACTTGAATTGCTGAGAAATTTGTGAATAGACACAGATTTCAAGTAAAACCCACTATTTACAGACATTACTAGTGTATTTACTTGTATGACTGATGGATATATTTGTACATATGGCAGTGTGGTCGCAGGCATATAGGCATATGCCTGCAAAACCAAAGAAATAACCATGGCAACATGGTTATATAAATAAGCGCGGGTTCGATCCCCGCCCGGGGAACATTGCCATACATGTGGTTCGCATTCCACAAAAAACTGTAGGTGCCGCGTCCTGGTGCGGGCTGGCAACTCCGCTGATGGACGTTAATAAATGCTTAATTGTGCTATCCCGGGCAACTGGGATATATCGTGATGTTGTGTTTTTTGCGTTATATGTGATGTGTATTGTTCGATAGGTGCCACGTGGCAAATGGTATTGTCCGAACTGTCATTCGAAACAACCGAAGAAGCGTAATTCACGTCGGTCTAACAATAAAACAACAAGGGACAGTGAAAGTTCCGACCATCCGCCGACGAGGTAGGACTCTCAGCACTAACTAACCATCACTTACACCCAATTGCTAAATGTAGTTCAATCTCCAGCCCAGCACCCTCGCACAGTTCCATCACAACGAATGAAGAGCAGACCAGTCAGACTACAAGTAGTGCACCTGCACCGATAAACACCAAAGATCTACAGTCACTTGCAGCGGTACAACAGAACGCCTCACCCTCAACGTCGACACAACGCAAGGATCGCGTGTCTAAGAAACTACAGAAAGAACTGGCACCATGTAAAACCCTGCTAGAGGAACTGGAGTGTCACGATGATGCATGGCCATTCCTGTTACCCGTCAATACGAAACAGTTTCCCACATACAAGAAAATCATTACAAGTCCCATGGACTTGTCAACAATTAAGAAACGTCTGCAGGACTTACAGTGAGTAATATATACTTTATACGCTAGTTGTCAAATTGTATATATATATATAAATAAATATTTGTTATTTATTTTCACTACAGCTATAAGTCACGTGAAGAATTCTGCATAGATGTCAGACAGATATTTGACAATTGTGAAACATTCAACGAGGACGATAGCCCGGTCGGTAAAGCTGGTCACTGTATGCGACAGTTCTTCGAGGCTCGGTGGAACGAACTATGTCCGCCACATCCGGGAAAAAGTTGAGGACTAGTGAATGTTCATAAAAGACCTTACCATAGGAAAACATGAACCATTCACACGTGTCAGGAGAGTCAAAATTGAGTCAAAATTGAGTAGTGTGCGAGATGGAACTTGTATAATTTAT
>JAGJTL010005648.1:209362-228080 GCA_022063505.1 Calosoma granatense
ATATATATATATATCTACTTACTGAATATAATAAACTATAGTCTACTGTAACAAAACCTAAAGCTGAAAATTCAATCTGTTGATGAAGCATTTGTAGTGAATACATTTGTACCTAAATTAAACAAACAATAATATTATTTCTACTGTTAATTAGACGTTTATATGATGTTTATATCCTTACGTGACTTTCCAGTTCCATATTTTTAATGTGATTTCTCAATTGATGAAGTATTGTCGCTGTTTCAGCTGCCTGAAAATACGTTCAATTAAACCGAATACTTACAGCAATATAGTGAACTACTAAACAATATTGCAAGTAGTAGAACACGTTTTCACCAGCGTGTACAATTCGTAAATTTCGTCGACCAACCACGAAATAGAAGATCCCATATAGTACACGGTCATGTGATCCTTGTTTGACATAATGAGTGCATATAATAGGTACGATTGAAATATAATATTAGCCAATGCGACGCCCAGATATCCCAACAACTGTATCGAATACGCCGTGATAATGTTCTGTATAACTTTACGCAATTTATAATGTACACGGCACAGAATGTACAGAGATTCTGTGATTTTCTTGATAGTACTATTTGCGCTCATATGAACCACTGACGATTTGAAGAGAAACATTGACTTGATTGTATCATTAATACGTTCATATCTCTCTCGCACCTGAACAACTAGAACAACAAACTGATTCTTTGCAACACTTTTCACAAATGTTGCAGCACACAGCAACAGTTGTTGCAGGACATCGATATTCATTGTGTTAATCATCATGAACAGACGGAATATACCGGATATTATAATGTAAATGATGACAGAATAGATCCATTTCTCCATTTTGTTATAGTTCATGTCGATCTTCGCTGTTTCCAAGTTTATATCAATGGCACAGATACGTTTCAGAATTTTAATGACATATTTACGAAATAGAAATCCGAATAATATAAATGTAAACATGAGTAATATGAGCATGGCTACTTCTATAATGACGCTGTACTTGGAAATCAACGTGAAACTAGCTTCTTCCACTTTTATGTGTTTTGCAGTGTACACTGTTAATGCAATGTAGAATAGGACAAATACCAGTGTGTATATTGCATCTTTCTTTGTAGTTAACGGTGTTTTAAGGCCATCCACTACATTCATTGAGTATGGCTGTACACCCAGTCCTTTCGAGACAATATGTATTGGCTTCACAGCCGAACATACATTCGGTCTGATTTTATGTAGCATCTTGTCAAATTTGTTGAAGACTACTGTCAATATTTGTACGATGATATTTATTACGTATTAATTCACCTGATCTTTACATGTATGTTTGAATGCAGATGCACACACTTATGTAATAATGGAACTGTGTGTTTATGACAAACGTGTATGACAGTCCGATGATGGTAACACATATACTGTGTATGCAATTACTTAGATTACGCCGAATATCAATCAATATACCGTTCATTGTTTGAATTGTGTAAAAGTTTGTTTATTACCTATAGTATCTGATCAAATATTGATGGATTAATGTAATCAAAAGTCGTGTAGTAATGTAATATAATTATGGGAATCGGGCCTGTGAGATATATATCTAGTAAATATCATTGCTTTTACCGCGATAACACCTTAATATTCTCCCTGTCGTACAAATAGATAATAATATCCTTAATATACATGTCATAATTTCATTTGGATACCCTAACATTGTTCAATATTATTTCATTGAATTTTGACGGATCTCTCTCTGTATACACACTTGATAAATTTATAACGAAAGAACAAAATATTAATATGAGTTAGATTATAAATATAATAACAAAAGAAATATTGCCAAATTTGCATTAAATCCAATATAATAAGAAATCTTCTGGCCGAAACTGTCGAATGGGTTTGTCTCAAATTTCACAGGTGTTGACGGGTATCGAACCTGCTTCGATACCCGTCGACTCCCACGGACTCCAAGTCAGACCCCTCCAAGCCGCTCGGCCAGAAGATCGCCGCTTGTAATGCACTTTATACAAATATAAATAGTTATAATGTGTCATTACGCAACCTGCATATCATACAAGTTTTATACGTTGCAAGCGTACTGCACTGATTCACATATGTTGCATCATATGCATATGTTTCCAAACTTGTTATACAATACGTTCCCATGTGCATATAAATTTTACAAACATTAAAAAATTAGTTCATTATATAAACATGTATATAGTTACTTAAGAAGAGGAATTTGTCCTGTACGCCAC
The DNA here is from genome assembly GCA_022063505.1 of Calosoma granatense. Taxonomy (NCBI): domain Eukaryota; kingdom Metazoa; phylum Arthropoda; class Insecta; order Coleoptera; family Carabidae; genus Calosoma; species Calosoma granatense. The sequence continues at coordinate 211,618 of JAGJTL010005648.1, forward strand.
TGACATTATATATCCTCTTGGCCCTGGTATAATCATATCGTATTGGCCAAGGGCAAACACATGTGTTATGTATTTGACGTGTGCGCGTTGAGGTTAAGTGCTAGTTTTTATAATTCGGTATTTATAATAATCAAATAAGAATCTGTTGATAGAAATATTTAGTGATCATGAAGTTAACGCGAATATTGTGCAGACAACATATTGACCGCATGTTTAAAGCGCATTGGCGAGTTCAGGGTAAACGTGTACCGATTGACACTAAAGCAGAAAAAGTGTTAGTGGCAAAGGGTATTCCAGTGTATAATCCACAAGATGTCATAAGAGAAAAGCGACAAAAACTGAAGTAATTAAACTATAAAGTATCAGTAAACAGGTGCGTTATAATTATGATTTTATTTAGGGTTGATGTAGTTGGTTATATGCCTAAACCCATTCGGAAAGATCACACACATCCAAATTGGCATGAGGATGTGTGTTACTTTTACCGTGACAATAATGTACTTCTTGAGGGTATTGATCAAGCTAAAATAATTACAAAAACAGTAGAACTTCAATCAGGTTTACCTGAGAAATTTGAAAATGCACCCAAACCATCAAAGGAAATGAATGACAGAGCGTTAAGGATAATTATGTCTTCACATTTATTTGACACAGAACAAGAAAAGTTACCAAAACTAAAAGATCCAGAAAGGCCTGCGTATAATTTTCCTAGAGTTTTAGGAATAACCAATGAAAGAGCGAAGTGAGTAGCAGTGTTTTATTCATTAGTATATTATAAATATTCACTATCTATGTTCTTATCTTTATAGCTTCCTTCTAACATCTAAACTTCTACAACTCTGTGAGAGCTCTAGTGACAAATCATTAGCCAAATCGCGTACAGTATTAAACAATGCCAAGTTCTTTGTTCCACTCAAAAAATCAGATGATTTGCTACAGTTAGAATTGAGCGCGGATAAATTATTGATGTCTTCAAGACCGCTGGAAATTCTTACAACAGATTCAACGGATAGTTTTGAACTTCCAAATTTGTTTCCAATCAAACATACTATTACAATGGTACCTGAACATATATATGAAACCACTGATGTGTACCGTAAGTGAATGGAATGATTCAAGTGTAAATATGTAATAATTTAGCGCGTATTGTAGCTGTTAAAACTACTTCGTTGAAGTTTCATCCACATACTGTGTTCGTGCATTATGATCATACGAAGGTGGGTAATTTGTACGAAGAAGAAGTGACTGAAACACAAGTGCTGGCCAGATCTCTGATGAAAACATTTGCAGTAGCAGCCGCGTACGCCAGGCAGAAATATGGAGTAAGTTTATTCTCGTGATTCATTTATTCATTCAACTAAAGTATATGCCATTGTGTAGAATAATGTACAAGTACTACCGCAACCAGTAGCCGTACAATGTGTACATACGGATGGAAAACAATTTCATTTTGCGCTGTTACAATTAAACACTCTCAACTTGGAAGATGGTGGAGTAAAGAATGTATGGTACAGCGTGCCTAGGATGTCATTGTTTCAAACCTGTGAATATAAAACAGGTAAACCTATTGTGCTCGGGTACAATGCAGATGTCATGAAATACATGTTGGCTTTCTATAACAACGTTTAATTGTAACATCTAAACATGTATAAAATATATTATATTTAAAGTGCAGTCTAATGTTTTATATATCCCATTGATTCAAACACAAACTAGATAATAACTATTTGTGAAGAGATATTTGGCAAGTCTTACAAAAGTGTTCACAAAACTAACACACAATGATGATATTGTAAAGAATGGTTGATTTGGCAATAATTATATATATNGTTGTGTTTATATATTTTATCAGTCTATACAGTTAACACCTGACATTTAACATATATAATTATGTGTAGAACTTTAGGCCAAAATACATTATTTATTCCATGTATTTTTGGATTTATTTCAGCCTAAATATCCTGTGCATTTTTTATTTATAACTAACAGTAATATATGTATACATTGTATGTGATTCTATACAAATATTAATAGCACAGATAAAACCATTTATTTATTTATTAAACACAAATACAGTTTAAAAAATATGTTATATCCAGATTCTACAACGCAGTTCAATTTAAATCTGTTGTAGTTTTGTATTTGTACATAACTGTTAAATTGAAAATTGGACATACAAATTTGTTTGCAATATGGCCTAAAGTTTTACGCTATTCTAATACTGTAAATTTATTATTACACTTAACAAATATCTTCTAATATTATTTCTCGACTTCTCGATTTAATTATCCATTTGATATTCAACATTTCATAGCATCATACATGTGTATAAGAAAGTCGTGTGGTGACCACACAAGGTTTTATTATAGAAGACTGGGAGCAATGACCTCTTGGAATAGATACTACCCGCATTGCACGGTGTGTAACGCGGGTTGCGTCAACAAAATATTCATTTAACAATACTTTCATCTTATCGCCTTTTTAGTCTCTTATACACAGTATTTTGACTTTCTTATACATAGTATAAGTATTGGAATTATTTTTACTTTCTTATACACAGCATAAAGAAGTATTGGAATTTATTTTTACTTTCTTATACAGAGTATAAAAATCGAGTGCAAGATTTTGATGAAAAAAGTCGTGTGGTAACCACGCCAGATTTTTTCTGTATGTCCCCCTTAAGCTGACCCTGGTAGTACAGATATTTATGTATTATTATAGACATTTATATAGATAATTTGTTACAAGCGGCGTTACGAACGCTTGTTATACAAAATAATAATTATTTACGAGATTATCATGCACATTTATTATTTCTAACAAAACCATTCGTTATCATAACAGGCTTCCTTGACTTTTTTGAAAGCAGTGTGTTTTTCCTAATCATAAGAATATATTTAACACTAATCTCCATTAATTTTTCTATCACAACACAAATACACAGATATCAAATTGTTTATTTAAACAAATAACAACATAAATAATAAATATGTATAACCCTGTGCGTTTTATATTTTCAAATGAATTACTATGATTCGTTACAGTACTATGTGGTACAAATATACTATATTAGTATGCAATGTGCCGTATCAAGAACTGCGCGCGCATGTAACAATAATTACAGTTATCTTGCTTGTAGGTTTTCTATATTATCAACACACTGCGCGCGCATGTCTCACAATCTGTCGTTCGTTTAAATAAGCAACACATTCAACAAATAATTGTATTCCTAATACAGTTACGATTGCAAGTGTCAATTAAAAATATCTAGTACCAAATTCTAACAGTGCGTAGAAAATCTATTTTTTATTTCGCTGCTTCACACATATACAACATGAAACCGTTACATATAAAATCTACGTTCTATAGCTTTTTGGTTGTACAAAAATGTTCATACGTTGCATACAAACGTTAACCGTTAACCAGTGTTCATGATGTATGTAAATGTCACACAGACGCTCGCTTACATTTGAGGTTAGAACCACCAAGAATGGTTGCAGCCGGATGGTAACTGGATTCAAGTAGTAAATGTTGATTGTCATAGTGGTTTAAACCGAGACAGTTACACGAGCAAACTGATGTTTGATCAGCTTCTAAATCGTCGACTAACAGTGCATGACCTGAGAGTAATTTACCGTTAACAGCCATAACCTCACCATCCAGTGTCAGAACATGGTGCGATGCTGATTGTAGTTCGTTATCTTCCCGTCGTACATCCTCGGCGTTCCTGTAAGAATATTTCAGAGTGAATTATTTGTTGTTGCTGATTACTTGCTGATTACTTACATTGTCATGAAGCGCAGCACTAACAGATTGATACTAGCAGCTACCACTGCTAAACCAAATAATATAAATATTAAACTCAGTGCTACATAACCTGGTTTCTTCTGCAACGCTTCGTCATTCTAAAATATTCAATACATTCGCGTGAATCTTGTATGGTTTAATCTAATTTTGTATGAACTTACCTGTAAAGCAACATAGTCACCGAAACCAATGGTTGTCAACGTGACAAAACAATAATAAAAACTATCGAAATAACTCCATCCCTCGTACCGGGAGAACACAGCTGCACCTGTAGTTATAATAATTGTTGACAACATTCCTGTTGCCAGCATTAAATTCATTTCCGTAGCTTCAGTCCGCTGACAGTGCATATACCGTTTTGCTCTGCGTATGACAACCGATGCGAATTTATTTAACCGTTCCCCGATACTTTGAAACATAACTAAACCTAGCGGTATGCCGACCATTGCATAACCCATACAGAAAGCTTTGCCACCGGTTGTAACCGGTGTTGAGTGACCGTAACCAATCATTGCCAAGACTACCGTTGCAAAATAAAAAGCTCCGGCGAATTTCCACTGGGGCCCGGCTTTGTGGGGTTTGTTTTCAATTATTACTAATTCGATCATACGGTAATCTTCTGTGGAAATATTGTATTTTAGTATTAGGTGATCTCGTATATCTAGAAATAGAATAGAATGACTGTTATTATTTGTTAATATATGCATTTGAAAGTATGTATTTAGTGTATTGCATGCATTTTACGTGAGATATTATTTTTAGAACTTGTAATATAGTGTGTAGGATAAAATATATCATTAATAATATACAAGGTTTAAGAATTAATTAGAGGCGCGAAAATTTAAGGCGCGTCCCTGCACTGCAGCTAATTAAAATTAATATGCTACAGTAGGTATTTTACCAACTAATGAAAGTAAGAAATGTAGGTTGTAATGTACAGATTAAACTTCAATAAGTTGATGTTTATTTATTATTTCCAAGTTTGACATAACGAGTATCACATACATACAGTTTGATACGTGTGTTACATTCAAGATTAGGTTGTTGCGCATATGATATTAATTAGTTTTTTACCTGAGAGCATTTTCGCACGACGTCGTTCCGTGTCTGATTCCAGTGCATCAAACACAGCCGCACCGATTAGCAGGTAAGTGAATGTGCACACAACCAGTGACAATGTTCTGACATTCTGTCGTTTCATCACGTATTTGCTTGTACACCATTCGTACACCAGACACTTGAGTTTGTGTACACGCAACTCAGCACGACCAGTGTCCAACACTAGCATGGGAAACAAGTATTCCTATACTCCATGTTATACACACAATGTGCATGCATCCGTACTACGAAATATTGATCTACCCCGCTCTGTGCTCTTGGCTTGTGTTTCAGAACTACCAACTCATTTGCCCGGGGTGTCTGGTGACTTTTCACCAAACAGAAATGTCCCTAGAATCTAATTGCGTCGTTTGTATGTATGGTGATAATAATTAATATCGGTTTGTAAAAGGTTAAGTCGTAGATAGTAAATTTGAAGCACGCTATTTGAAGAATTAAATGTGAAAATTTGGTAGCTCCTGCATTTCGCCAGATACCTGGAAAAATATTGAAATTTTTCAAAGTTTAAATGATAGATTATTTATACACGTAAGTTTATTAAATATGGCTGTCTGAATTGAATATGTCGTTACATGTCCGAAACTTCAAACAGTATGTCATAATGCCTTTTGTCAGCTTGCAAGTCTATACATTTATCTGTCAGTATGTCTTTATTTCCGACGTTTCTTCTATTGATCTGTCCGTCTGTCTTCCGTTTTATTTATACACATCCATCAGTATGTATATTTATAATATTTGTTTGTAAAACAGTTTCTTATCCGACACTGTTCTGTATATTTAAACATTTGTACATATGTAAGTTGATGTGGAATGTATTTTAATAAAAAATCCTTTTGTTTTCAACATCATACGCATATAAAATACTCTTATCAGTGTGTTATCGTATATGTAATCCGACACGTAACGTGATATCTTTGTAATTTAATACTGTGCGTGTTGGGATTATAGACATAATTAAAATCGTTGATATGGAAGTAAATATGTCATTAAAATATAGGAATTTTGTTATGAGAAGAATTATAAAATGAAATAAAAAGTGCTATGCATTACTAAGTTGATTCTACTAACCGAAGCGAGTGTATTGCTTTAAAATTCTTGATTTCTTTTTGGGCAAATACGTCCCTGCACTTTGACTGCCGCGGCCGATTTTCCGCAAGCGGAAGACCCACTATGATGTGTTAAATCTGTTTTCAATCAATGATTGTTCCATATTGTAATTAAAGATTGTAATATCGATATAATATAATGTGTGTATAATTATTTAGAAACGGAATCTAGAATAATAAATTAGAGTATATTACAAGGAAAAAATCATTTAGATTTCTATATAGATTTAATAACATAATAGAAAAGAGAGAAATGAATTGATTCATATTTAATATCTTTATCATGAAACAATCAACATGCTTCGTGGCATTAATTATTTAGCAGCACATCATAGCAATCGCAATAATAAATATTAATATAGATATTGTGATTAGAAATATGAAACTTAATGGTTAATAATACTTTTGTTGTTCTACTTTCTTTTATACGTAATACGTAATTTAATTAATCGACATTTGTCATAATTACATGTGTTTGAATAATTCTCTTTAATTATTTATAAACTTGTGTCAGTTTTTAAAGAATCATATATGAAAAACCTATTAAAATTTGCAGTCGACGATTTCGTCATTTCAGTTACAATATTGCACTGACCTTGACCAAAATTACAATCATGTGAATGTAGGTCAGGGTATGAAATATAAATTAAATTACTGCAGATCCAACTCTACATATTAATCACAATATTTCTCAAATATGTACAACATAATTAAATAATAATAAATACAGTAAATAATATAATCAACAATTACAATATTGTGCCGTCGTATTCTGTTAATTAATGCGTCGCATTTCTATTTAAATGTAATTTGTTATATTGTTGATTGTTTGGTCTATAATTAAATTATTATTTTGTCGCTGGTCTATAATCTTGGAATATGTGTATCAGGTCAAGTTTCATTTAAAGATTTTACAACACAGTTGACAGTACGGCGCCACGAGTAATAGTAATGTGAATTACGTCATCACAGAATGGTAATTCCAAACGTCTCTTTGCATTCGTAATTTCCTTGTTGGTATTCCGCAATATTCATTGTAATTTATGCTAAACATATATTTCTTACATTCTTTATTAAATCTAGAGAAAATTATATTAGATTTCGTATTCCGTTGTTAGAATAATACATACATACGTACAAGTAATTGTTCAAAACTAGTGAGGACTGTGTGAGAACAGGTATATTTACATACTCAATACTATTTTTTAACTGTTGATAATTACAAATAATTGCGTTAGTCATCAGGTACAGAAATAAACAAATATCAACTTTTCTGTTAACGACGCATCACTCCTGCTAGTAGACAATGTCACTGGAATAGTTATATTTGCGCATGCGTACCCTCTGTACACTGTATTATGAAACTAGAAAGTGCAGAAGCTGTTTGCATTGGCATATAGCACCGAGATCTAGTTTCAGAAGCACTGTGTATTTACATTGCCGCGATATAAGTTTCATTTCAAATACAGAGATTGCAAGATTTAATCTTATATTTCTTCTGACAGCTCGAGTTAGTTTGTGTAGTGTTTCGAAGAGTAAAGAATTGTACTTAAAGTTCAAAAATGTATCGACTAGGGTTTTTCGTTTTGTTTTGTTGTGTCCTTTTAAATGTTTCAAACGCTGAGGTAAGTTTTTATTGTAATTGATTATTTTTTTAACATACTCTTTATATTACTGAATATTAAAGCGTAATAATTTATTTTTTATTTGTATTGGAAATGGAAGAAATATTAGATATTTTTACAATAAATATTCCTTATACATTTTAACACATGTATTTTAAAATTACAATTCTGATATTAGCATGGCATGTTGTGTTAAATTATAATTTATGGAAAAACATATATGTAAATTTAGCTTGTTTAAAGATAAATATGTTGTTGCACATATTTTCATTCTTATAAACAGGTTGTTCATATTTACAGTGTTATATTGTTGTGTATTTAATACATATAAATGGCATATAGCTGAAATGAAACATTTTTATCAAACTTGTATTGTTTAAAGGTAATTTCATTGCAATTTAATTTAGAAGTACAATGTAAATTCTATTTGTGCAGTTATGCGTAATGTCTTGTTTTTATCCTTTATAGAAATGCGCAATGTTGCGTGACGCACATCGTAATTAACAGCATAATAACGAAAGGAAGACTAATTCATTATTAAAATCGATATACATATAAACAAATTTCCATATATTGTTCCTGTGTCTCGTGAATATTACGTTTAATTTTATTGAAAGGTTCATTTATATTTTATCGTGATATCTTGCGTAGCTCAATCATATTTTTTCATTTAGTTATAGAACAACTGTATGTACGTTAATAAAAACACTTCATTTTGAAATTCTAATTAACTAAGCCCCATGGCGCAAGGGATTGAACGAATTTCAATAAATCAATGGCTTTTATACCGAGCCTTGCATTGTCTAGAATTATTAAAAACTACATTTATTGACGTTTACTGCAAGCGTACATTATTTTATTTTTATTGTCTCTCTGCAGTGTTGAAAAGCTATTGTATATTCCTGTGTTATTCAAGTTGAAAATAGATGTTTGTTTTTGATTGATATTTTCTATTTAAATGAAACTGAATCAGGTTTTTGTGTTTATTGTACCTAACTTTTGAATGAATTTAATTGTTTAAAATATGTTGCATCTAAGTTTTGAATGAATTTAATTGTTAAAATATGTTGTAATTTAATTGTTAAAATCTGAAGTTTTTTCGTAGGTTTTCAACGTCTGGTTGGTTTGTTATGTATGTTTGGTTTAATAGAATCGTGCTACTGTTGTTCTGAAGAATGCTGATGGTGTATTCGGGCATCTGATACTAACGCAGACGAATGAGGGTGTTCGTATTCAAGGTCAAGTGTCCGGACTCGCTCCGGGTAAACACGGATTCCACGTACATGCTCTGGGCGATGTTTCAAATGGGTGCACCACCACCGGAGCCCATTACAATCCGACAAATGTACGATATTTTAATAAATCCCCCTTATATTACAAGAATAATATCAGTGCTATTTCATTTAGCAAAACGCAATTTTATTCTACGCACAATTTCGCACGCTCATATTTATTGACAATTTATTTTTACACATCGCTGTTGTTTAACAATCTTTATTTAAAACAATACAATATATACAAACGTATTTACAAAAACGGTTGTAAATAAATCAAGTAGATTAATTTTCATTTTATTTAGAGAAGCGGTTTAAAATGAAATGATGTGTTTTTATATTCATTTATAGTAAATATAAGTTCGTCTGACTGTTGTAAAGAAATTTATAAATGTAATATGTTATTGGAAAGAAATAATTATATTCTAGAGTACACATGGCGCGCCTACAGCAGAGGTGAGACACGTAGGAGACCTGGGTAACATTGAAGCTGATGAAACAGGGGTTGCACAAGTCAACATCACCGATAAACTGATCTCACTCGGGGGAAAACACTCCATCCTCGGACGTGCAATTGTTATACACACTGGCGAAGATGATATGGGCCTCGGAGGGCACCTGGACAGCAACACCACAGGCCATGCAGGAGGAAGAGTAACCTGCGGTATTATAGGAATATTGTAAGTATCCTATTATCTTCTTCTGCAGGTTTATTTACAAATTAAATTCTCTGACTTATTTTAAGTATATAACAGTGATACATCTTAAATGTAATTTAATACGATGACCCTATTAAAATAGATACTTCGTGCAGGATGTCATTGCTAATTTAAACTGATTAACTAAATTTAAGCGCAAGTAATGTGATGTTTTTCAAGTTAGTTGCCAAATATTTCTTTTGGTATTTACTTGTCAATATGTTTTTATGTTGAAATCGTGTGGAAGATAATTTATCGTTACTTATAATTAAATACCTGTTATAAATGATTAAATTTATCATATACATTATGTTACTGTTCACAAGAAAATACATGATGAAATTCATGAAAAGATAATAGTTTATTTAAGAAAGAATTTACTTGTATATTTTAACCAGGGCCTTATGTTTACGGAAAGTTGAAATTTATGACAGATTTTTCTATAATTTCCGTTGTTCTAAATATTTCAAATGCTTTTTTATCTTTTGCCAGACGTATATTAAATATGTGAGATCTATTTTCGTTGTGTAAACTGTTTAAAAATTAAGAGGCAATATTTATATGTTGAAAACAATTGTATAAATTATATTTCTATTTCAATATTTTCAAGTTTGTACAATTATATAATGTATACATACATGTCAGTATTCAGTATGAGTTTAAAAGCAGCTGTTCGTTCTCAATGGCGTGCAGTTTTTAATCATAAGTGGAGTAAGTCATGCATTAATAATATGTTTTATTATTTATTAACTACGACGTATTATTCCTTTGTTCTCTGCAGCATATTACTATATGCTATATAAGCGTATGTATGTATGTACGTGAAATATTTGTTACAGATCTCCCGAAGAGTGGGCCATGGGCGCAGCTAATAATTTTGGCACATCAATCAGTTGGTTATTCACTGTGATACCGTTATTTGTAGCTGTCATCATTGGTTGAATTCACTCACCAAAGCACACTAGATGTTGTTGACCAAATGATAGAATTATTTATTAATTAAATAAGTACTTTATTATATATATATTTACACACAAAATGATATATATGTATGTGTATTCAAATACAGCACTCGATGTATTACTTGATGTTAACCAGATTCGCAATGCAATATGACTTTTTTATGTTGAAATGTGTTGTTTTATTGATAAAACAGTTATTTTAGGTTATGAGATTGTTAGGGGAATAATCAGAATAAAAGAAATATATATTTTGTTGTTATGAAACCCATACAACGTGAGGGTTGTGTAGGATGCATAAACTTAGGCGCAATTTACAGGGCAACAAGTATATTTATCTATTGATAATGACGGGTACTAAAATACTTTACGCGGGAAATAACGTCGTACACAGAGCCATCTATTCAATTATGTGTTAACTTCTATGAAGGAGGAGTATTTAAATAAGGTCAGACATACGTGCACTGGCTTGAATAAGCGATTCACGCTTTCGCTAGTTTTTATCAGTTTGCAGGCAGTGTTTAGTGCGGTATTAATTCAGTGTTAACTGTTAAAATGTTCCGTAAAACTCTCGTTACACTTGCAAGAAATCAAAGCTTTGAAGGTTAGTAAAGAATTTGCTTAAATTCAATTGTATTTTTAGTCTTGTGATCGCATAAATAAGCCTGTGTGCGTCACTCAACTCCGCGAGTTTCAAAACAAGTACACACGTGTGAACAGCGCATGAAAATATCTAATTATTAATTTATTAGCTCGTTATTAATACATGACAGTATTTATAGAGGCCTTATTTAAATATATGACTTTGCAGTTTTTAAATTATTTCAATATTAAACTGCTTTTATAGGTACCGAAATGTCCTTTTTAATTTAAATAAATTAAATTTGCTAAATATTTTAATAATCAATACTACAAAATAATAATTTATTATAATTCTGGTGCTTGTCATTATTTAAGTTTTCATTTTTATATTAATATTGTTTGTTGCCATACAGCATAACATGTTTTGCAACTGATAAGAACAAAATTTATTATGTAATATATTAATAAAAAAAAGTTTCAAGGACGTTTATAAGGAAATCAAGTTCATTTTTTATTAATAAAGATAGGCAAATGTTTAACTATATGCTTTGTATATTAAGACAATATTTTATCTTGTGTCTGGTTTCAAATATTCGTCAAACCTTGGAATAAATAATTTAAACTGTTTTAATTTTCTTATCTCCATGCATAAATGATTTATGTAGAATATGGCTGGCGAATGTTTGTAAATAAAGGGTCTGCTACCCCAGTAATGGGAAAGGCGTGATGTTATGTATGTATCTTTTATAAATGTTGTATTACAGAAGCCCGCAGAAATGCTTCAAACATTGGTTTTATTGGACTGGGGAATATGGGTGGTTACATGGCTACGAATTTATTATCTAAGGTAAATTTTAAACAAGTAATATTCTACACACACAGGCATGTGTTTATCAAATAAAACACAATGTCAACAAAGTTCACGTGGATATAAAAATACACGAGCTATCTTTATCATTCTACAAGAGAGCGAGAAAAAAAAATCAGAGATACACAACCTTCAGAAGTGTTGCGAAGGTCAATATTGAATCCGTGGCCGTGACTGTCAGATAATATTTTTATTAATTCTTTATTGTATTCATTTATACATTACATGTTTGTAGTATAAACTTACCGATAGATTTACCAAAGACAATGATGATAAAAAATTCATATTTGGAACAAGTTATATAATTCTGTATTTTCTTAGCTTTCCTACGTCAAAGTGATGTTATCTTGTCGTGTTTGCAAAATATAAGTAAATAATGTGTTTGTTACAAATTAATCCTGACTAGCGTCATGTTAAAGTAATTGTTTTATTATATAAGTGGTTTATTATGTACTGAGTACTATAATACCATATGCATATTGTCGCGTGATAGTGTTGCCAGGATATTTTATGTAGGGGGCTCGACAATGATAATATTTTATCATCATTTGATAATATTTGACATTGGTAAACTATAAAACAAATTATATACAAATCATTTTAGCTTATCAAGAGTATTTTAATAATTATTATCTAAATAAACTATTATCTTCTTCTTCCTCTTAGCGTTTTCTCGCTAATGCATCATTATTATAACATGCTAGTATTATTAATATTAGAATGAATATTCAGTAAGAGATATATGTTCTTGTTAAAGGGTACCAAAGTAGCTGTATACGATATTGCAAAAGCTGCAGTTGAACCTGTTAAAAATAAAGGTGCTACAGCATATGGTACACCTGCCGAGGTAGCTTCACAGTCTGATATAGTATTTACAATGTTACCCAATAATGCCATCGTTGTTGAGGCGTACAGTGGTACAGACGGTGTATTCAGCGGTGCTAAAAAAGGTTCTTTGCTCGTCGATTCCTCGACAATCAGTCCTGATGTAGCTCAACATGTTGCCAAGGCTGCTAATGAGAAAGGATTTGAATTTATTGATGCTCCTGTATCGGGCGGTAAGTGTTGTATTAACTAAATAATATTCAATATTCAGATTGACTTGTGTATTATTTAGGCGTTGTCGGTGCACGAGACGCTACTTTGACATTCATGGTTGGAGGAGATAAAACAAATATGGCGAAGGCAGAACCCTACATTCTACAGATGGGCAAACGAGCTGTGCATTGCGGAAATATTGGAGCTGGTCAAGTGGCTAAAATATGCAACAATATGTTACTTGCTATCTCCATGATTGGAGTTTCTGAAAGTATGAATTTAGGTATTAGGTAAGTAGCCATTTTCGGGTGAAACTTACATGCTAAACATTGACTAGTGTATTGACGCTAACATGACAGATAATATTCCAATTGTAGGTTAGGTTTAGACCCCAAAGTATTGATGGACATCATTAATACTTCAACAGGCAGATGTTGGTCATCGGAAGTGTACAATCCTGTGCCGAATCTGATGGAAAACGTACCATCTAGTAACAATTACGCTGGTGGTTTTGCTACAAAGTTGGTAACGAAAGATCTGGGTCTTGCACAGGATGTTGCTACCAAGTCACATACACCTATCCCAATGGGTGCACTAGCTCACCAGGTGTATATGACGATGATGGCCAAAGGATTGGGTGATAAAGACTTCGCTGTCATTTATGACTTTTTAAAACAACAGAACTGATATTGAATTGTGTAAATAAATTTGTTATTTTATTTAAATGTGTCTTTTTGTGTCCTGCTAACTTTTAAAAATGTACATGTACTAAACATCTGTTTCAAGTATGGTTTAAAATACCAAAATTCAATGTGAATATAGGATTTCTATTTTCCTAGTAGCTGTACTACTTCCTTACGCCAATAGATGGCAGCAGCAGTATTAAAACACGTTTATAAAACTTTCAAATGAGGTAAGATTAGCTTATGATTATTAATTAGTTAATAAATATAATAAAATATCCGTTTCTAAGTGCGTATAACATATTTCATTGTATACTTTATTTAATATCCACTTATATTCAATATAACCAGTGATTCATAAATTGTTCCAGCCTGTTATCGCGGAAATAATCTTGAATTACTCTAGGTTCATACATTTTTCGTACGCGGATTTTACAAAACAACATTATTTATTGTAACATACAACGAAGGTAGCTGTAAAATTAGAACAAGGATGAAACTAGCTTCATATAAGCGATAAAATGTTTAAATCACGATACTGTACACTGTTCGTGGCTTAGATATTTAAGGTTAGGTTATTTGTCTTAGAGTTCCCGACAAAGTAAACCAAGTAATGACCAATTTTCCGGCATAAGACGATTCACGTCAAGGAAGCAATCTAGGTAAATATGAAACGTACAATTGAGTTTCCTTTCAGAGTTGAAGTGAAATGAGTTTTGCCATAAATTGTATCTGCCGTCCTGCATCTGGTTGGTCTACATCCTAACTGGATGTTTCTACGGAAATTTCATCGTTCATTTTTTAAACGACGTTAAAAAAGCTTATTTATTCGTAACCATTAGTGACCTTTACTCGGACACGAGGTAAATATAAAATTGTAAATGTCAAAATTATACTTCTGACGTACTTTAACGAAATCTAATATTAAATTGCAAGCTACGTTTTCGAAGCATCCTATTAACGAATATCAACCCTCATAAAATATATATTTCTAAAAATAATATAAACATTTGATCTTTAAATACTTATGATTTATTTTAAATAGAGTCCGAGCCTGCAAGACAATGAATAAATTCAAAGTCTTAAATTACAGCGAACCAGTTAAGGAATTCGAAGTAGTTCTTTTATCTCGTTGATTTAATGAAGTGTGCAAAGAAGTTAATTAATCTCTGCAATTAATTTGGCAACAAAATCACCCTTGATTTAACCTTTGAAAACAATAGTACCAATATAGAGAATTAAAAGAATTAAGGGTTGGCAATGTTATGTTTTACTTGTTAGTTTCATGATGGATGATTGGAAGGATAATGAGCAAAAATGTAATCTCATTTGTGTTACTAAAAGAACAATTCCATTTTCAACTGTTTTCTCCTTTTTGCACGAGAAAATATTGAATATAAAGACTCGAATTAATTACTCCGCACGCCATAACTCAGGACGAAAATAATGACTCAAAATTTATGAAAATTTTCGCTTTCTTTATTCATTTTATGTATTATTTTTGTTCAATACGTTTTGTTTTTAAATTAACTTCACTAATAAATATAAAAATGTTGTTTTATAATTTCAGAAAACATAAATTGTAATGCCAATATAAAAATTAATTAAATGCTTACAAAACTTATGTTCGTAATTTTAAACTTATTACACGTTTTAATTAGTAAATAATAAACAAAGGCGTTACTGTTGGACGCTCCGGAAAATTGAAAAATATATATGATTTATTTGGTAATAACGGAAACAGTATCATGTGATAATAAAAACAAATTTATGAAATTCTGCTTGCTTAAAATATCGTTTATGTAATTTAGTTAAAGTGTGATATATATCTTCGATAAATTTAAAATATTTTCCCATATTCCACAGACCAGAATGAATATAGTTTAAATCAAATTGTTTCAGTCAACTTTTGATTTTATTTACAGTTACAAATATCTAAATAGAGATATTGTAATATATAATTAGTACTAGAAATTGCTCAACATATTCTTATATTTGACCTACAATGTTTTGTTACCTTTTTTCCCCAACTAAGACCGTTTTATTTATTCTCATATCGTGCTTAGATAGGCCGGGGAGGATTATGAGGGAAGGAATATAAAGGTAATTTAATTTGACGCATTTTATTAACTTCAGCGGACAGATGAGACGATGTAATACTCGGGATGGAAAGAAAGAGGATGAAATCTATTTACAGGCAAGTATAAAATTTCTTGGCGAAATGTGTAACGAAGTTAAGAATTTAGTTTCCGAACTTAATCAAGTTTGAAATCCACAAGTACGTAGGTAAGTATAGAGATTGCTAACGTTTCTGTGAAATGAAATAGAACGACCATGTCTGCCTCTCTCTGCCCTCTCCTCTCGTCTCTTGGAACAAAGGCTAATTTAATAACATTATCTTAGATGGGAACAGCGACTAAAGTGTGTACACGTCTTGGATTGATCTATAGAGAACGTACTGTCGCTCTCTCATCGTCGTTCGGAAAACCCGCGCAACTAACGGCATCATCTTGTTGCCCTTACATTCCTTCCAAATCATTATTACACCGATAGAGCAATGTCAGATGTCGGGATGATATAATGTCGTGCAATATTGTGCGGTACAGCTCATGCAGAGCCTGGAATTATTCAATCATCTATTCAAGTTGACTGTTGTTCAAGCAAAATCTGAATCGAACTCTGTACATGAATCTTGAGTTAGTAT
>JAGJTL010005648.1:240646-253806 GCA_022063505.1 Calosoma granatense
TATATATATACGTATAATAAAATATAATTTTAATTGCACATGAAATTATGTAAGCACCCTTGAATTTGGTGGATAATTAAATGAGAAATAATGAGCATATGAAACAAACATACATATATAAAGCTTTGATAACTGATAATGTTTCTATTTTATATTCGAGCACGTCTGTACATATTAATATATAACTACAAAATCCATTATCTACAAGAGTTTTAGTTTTATTTTAATAAAATATGACAAATCTTAAATTCATCCATCTTAAATTACTCTTTGTACTGCTTATCTTTCTGTTTGTTTATTTAAAAAAACATTTGTATTATTAATGACATCCTACAGTGAATGCCGTTTCTGTTTCCATGGATAAGCATTTGTTACGAAAACACTCTGTTCTACTAGATGTAAAGGTTTTGTAACGAATCCGAACTGGCAGAATTTTTCCAGGAAGTTTATCATTTGATCTCTGCAGCCCCTAGGCAAATACAAATGCATTGGTTACTTATCTATGTTATTCTAGACTGACATCTTTTCTTAATCTACGTTTAAGTGTTAAAATAACACCCATCCCGATAACAGTGTACAGTAACCGGCCTGTATGACAGCGATATACGACAATAATGCTAAATGTTGCCGTTTGGCGCTACTTACCCCGGCTGTGTCAAAAACCTTACATAAAGTTACAGAATGTTAAATAAATCTTTTAAAATCATGTAGCAAGCAACTAAATTTGAATATTAGTTTTGCATAAGTATGGCAATTCCTGCAATTATTACTATGCGCCAGTTATGGGATAAATTTGGTTGCATCTGCTGTAAATGTATGCGGGTCTCGACAAGATTTGCATAGTGCACAAGTACGGATGATGTATGTTGGTTCCTGGAAACAGAAGATGCATTTATAATAACCTTTCCACCATGTACAGCCATTGAAAATATCTAAAACCACACATATTGACGTGAATTTTGATAGCTTCATGTATGCATAAGTAATTATATGTGTGCAAATATTCAAATTGTAGGAAATGTTTTCTAATTTATACATTCCGTTTATTGATTTTCTACCAGTGCAGTATGTGTCTTGTAAATTGTGATAATATCATAGTAAAATACCGAGGAATGGTCCTGATTTCAATTTCCGATAGTAGCTAAGGTTCTCAACAGATGGCCAGGTCATTTGTTGCGGTCAAGTTATCAAAAGTTCAGGCTCTTCTTTGCTATTTCATGCACGTTTCTACGTCGCTTGCCACAACGATTTCATCGCAATAAGATAATCAACGCACGTTTTTTTATTTCAAAGATGGAATTTCCCCGATACATATATGAAAGATTAAATGTAAAGAAATTACTTATTGCAAAAATAAATAAACTGTATCGTTATTGAACGTTGAAGAATCATCTACTACAGCTGGTGATTTTTTTTCTCTCACTCACTGATATTAGGACCATGTTGTAAAACTTTTGAAAAAACTAGTTCGTTAATCGAAAATGTTGTCGCAAAGGGATTTTCTGGGAAGTTCTGTATTTGACGCTTGCAGCAGATTGCTTCGCTCGGCCCCCTAATTAAACTTGTTGTCAAGAATTCCCGTTCTGTGATTCTTATTTCTACACTTCGTTACTCCTGCACTGTCAAATCAAACGTATTTTTAATGGAAAAAAACTTGTGTTCACTACCAGTTCGATATTCTTTAATATGCTAAAAAATTCACGTCTTAAGTTTGTTGTCTTCGCCTTTAAATATATAATGGAAATTATTCTTATTTGAATAAATTATTTATCAAAACTATGTAATTATTAAATTTATATACATATTGTTTATAACAAAATATATACATATATATTAATCTGTACATTTTCAAGTCGTCCAATTGGAAAACACGGACACGCAAAAAAATACATGTTTTATTTTTAACTGGCGGAATTTTTAATATATAAAATTATTACTGCATTCTTGTTAAACAAGTAATAATAATTATTTCTTTTTCATTGCACGTTGCTACCAGATCAAAAAGTTAATCCAAAATATTTAGTTGTTTTGACGCTAATCTTCGTCTGAAGAGAAAATGAAAATATGCAAATCTCTGTTAGCAGAACTCAAAACAATTCCTCTAATTACTTAGCTCATGCTCATCATGGTAATTAATATCTGGTAGATAAATCTTCTAGATTATATTGTACGTTTGATTAAATTTTAATTTACCACGGGATTGTTTTGTCATTTTTCCTGCTAGAGGGAAAAAAGTAGAAAAAAATTAATCTAAATCTAAATTAAGCCCTGATAAGTGCTCATTCAAAAGCAATTATTTCATTTTAGATTTAAATCAATCCTATAATCTTTATTAGTACTGAAATTCTATCATTTTTTCATTCGAAATTAGCTTCATTATAATAAAAAAATACATATATACTTCTTCATTTGGTATACCTACATTTCATACTTGAATTTAGTTAGTATAAAGGAAAAAAACTGGCTACATCATATTTCAAGTAAAGTAATATTTTTCATATTTTTTTCTGGCACACTTAACGAAGCCAATTCATGTAATGTACGTGGAATACTATGCATATGTTATAATTCAAAAGAAACATCATTACTTCAACTAAAACGAATAAACTCTTTCATTAATAATTTTAATTTGCATTTTAATTTAACATTTAAAAAACTATTTAAAGATTTCTGAACATAAACAAAAGGTGCGAATTTCTGTGAAAAAAATTTCAACAAATTTCAGATATGGAAGATAACTGAAGAAATTATCGCATTTCCGAAGTGTGACTTGAACACAAGATAAGATAATTTTATTTAAGAATTCCTGTACAGTCATGTACTAAAACTATTAGTCTAAATAAAGTATGATAAAATGCAAGAATAGGCTTGTTAAATAAAAAAAATGTCATTCAAACATCTATTTAGAAAAGTTGATGATATTAGTGTCTTTAATATATTACAGCGTCGTGTGTTTTTATTATTTTTGTTTTATAATATTATATATTTTATATTGTTGATATATATATTTTATTTTATTAAACAGTTTGCTACAAAACTGACTTAAACTGAAAATATTTTATTGTACACAAGCCAAGCGACATAAAGACATCCTGTACAGAAGATGAACTGCAATAATCGATGTATCCATACGAATCTGTAAATAATTGAAATTAACATCGCTAAATAACATGGTAAGATATTAATAACACAAATTATACAAATATGTAAATGTACTTATATAGGTATATACAAAATATTATTTACCTTGCATATCTGTCCTTGGCAATTTCAATACTTTTATCGTCCATTTTATCTTTTAGAAGATATTTCTTCAACCCTAACGGATAATACTTGTAATAATCATCCCAGTCTAATGTTTTCATATCAAATTGAAACAAATTCTTGTCGACATCGTTCAATTCGTTCCACAGTCGTACAACATTGTCGTTTCTAATTAAAAATTCCCTCGATGAGAAAAATATCAGTACATCCATAAATTTATGGATAGTTACGTATAGCTTTAATAATCTGCAATATTAAATAATAAATATTATAAATCATGCATATATATGTATGTGTGTATATAAATGATAACAAACAGATGTTTAATAATTCAATATTGATATAAAATAGAAGCTTTTGATTTTCTATATCAAGTAATGTATACATACTTTGTTTTTCTGCCTGTAAGTAAACAGAACGCATCCATGAACAAAGCAGGTAGATAATGTAGTAAAACCCTTAGACACAAATTCCATATATAACCTTCTACCAAACAAGTTATAATTTTATAATAAGTATTTGTCAAGGGCACGTAATATTTCAGTGGTTTCAGGATGACATCAGTTACAGGAAGTCGATTATCTCCGGCTGCACAATTGTAAATGACATTTTTTATATCAACATTTTGTTCGCTGTAATATAATCAATTGTATATAACTAAATGTATGTTAAATAGTAATATTTAGTCTTACAATTGTCTGGCTACATCGGGTATAGCTGCTATCAGTGAATTAATCACATAATCACCAGGTATTAGGTCTATTTTATTTTTACTATCACACCATATAAACCGTATGATTCCTAGGCTTATACCCATGCTGTACCCTACCATACCATAGGCGTTGTCTATCCAACAGCGCAGAGGATCTTTGTATGTAGAAATTACTATAAAACATTTAAATCATTCGTTAATTTGAAAGTTTATTTCACTGACAGGCTTACTTGTTGATGGTCGCAATACTCCAATAGGTATCTCATCCAGATTCGACTGTATTAATGCCTCCGCTGTCGCTTTACTGTACGTATAAGTATTTGGCCAGTCTGCGAGTAATCTAGAATATATAAACACAAGAAGTATTGATATTAACACAATATTTATCTTGCAAGACTTACCTAGGAACAATAGAATCTAAAACAGATTCTGGAACTTCATCAACTAGTTTTATTAGTGTATCGGGTTGCATGGGAGGATTATGAAAACATTCACCGATTGTTAATTTATTACAATTGGAGTACGCTGTAGATATGTACATCATACACTTGAGATTCTTCATTTCTTTACAAACTTCGATAATGTCCCGTGTACAACGTACATTGGTGTTTATGGCTGTTTTCATTTTTTCATTAAAATTTACAGTTGCTGCACCGTGTATTACAATGTGTATCTGTTGCGTAACATAGAACATTGAATCATTCTGTTTGTAAAATAAGCATATATGTTAATGTATTGTATATGGATGGGTACATACCTTATCTATAAGCATATTTCGATCATTCTGATTCAGCCCCATACCATTGTACATAATGTCACCCAAAATTGGATGAATCTTTTGCATAAAATCAGGATTGGTCTTCCGTAGTTCATCAAATAACTATAAATAATAATATACAGTGAAAATTATGGCAGTGTGGTCGCAGGGATATAGGCATATGCCTGCAAAACCGAAGAAATAACCATGGCAACATGGTTATATAAATAAGCGCGGGTTCGATCCCCGCCCGGGGAACATTGCCATACATGTAGTTCGCATTCCACAAAAAACTATAGGTGCCGCGTCCTGGTGTGAGCTGGCAACTCCGCTAATGGACGTTAATAAATGCTTAATTGTGCTATCCCGGGCAACTGGGATATAGCGTGATGTTGCGTTTATAGTGAAAATAAAAAGTGATTATCATACTAGTGTTAATGTTTATGTACATACCACATTACTGAATATATCTTCTAATCGTTCCTCTGGACTTTTACCTTTCTTCGGTCGGATTAACAAATAAATACCACCGACATCCGGACATACACTCAGTAGTTTCTGGATAAACAGTTTCCCCAGGAAACCAGAACCGCCGGTAAGAAAGACATATCTCTCCTTATAGAATAAAGACACCTCACTCAGCTGATTCGGATTCATTGTA
Organism: Calosoma granatense; assembly: GCA_022063505.1. Lineage (NCBI taxonomy): Eukaryota > Metazoa > Arthropoda > Insecta > Coleoptera > Carabidae > Calosoma > Calosoma granatense. Next base: position 246,041 of record JAGJTL010005648.1, read on the forward strand.
CTATTGGTATTACTCAGCGGATTGTCAATTTATAACGTTTGAAATAATTTTATGCAACTGCTAGAACAGTGGTTCTAAACACACGGTAAATTATTACCGACAAAAACCTTTTTCAAACTGTATAGTACGTTTTAACGAGCGCTAAAATCTTTTCTCTTAATACGAATAAATCAAGAAATAACTAAGAAAAACAACAATGAAAAAATTACTCTGTTTTACTTGTTGTGTGTTGTTTTTTGTTTTTATAGTTTTGTTTTTTTTTTCTTCGAATGACAATATAGTATTAACATTTTGTCAAAATATATATGAGGATAATATATTAATTATTACGCTCTATATTCTAGCAAAAATACTAGTATTTATCAGTTATATTGTAAATATAATTCATTTATGTAACTATTTGTTTATTTAATATATATATAACTTAAATGAATAAACTAGAATAAAATTTTATTATTTTTTATTTCTATTTAAAATCAAATATTAAATCACAGGCTATTATGTTTTAATTCTATAAACAATACGTATTATTTTGTAATATACATTCATTATTTATGATATGTAAACGAAGAAAGACATGATGAAGTTCAATATTCCAAAAACATAAATATATAATTTGAATACCTTTGTTTTAATGCACATTTAATTTTATGTATGATATTCATATATTATTCTTGATGTTATGAACTTTAGTCGCAGTGAATATTTTTTGCGTTGCATTAGCAAAATATGAATGTATAATTTGGGATTATGTATGCATGTATAATTGTGTGAACTTTTTATTTTGCACATTAACAATAAACTCTTTTAACCTGCGCCACTGGTTAAAGTAGTGAATAGGGGACAAGATATATTAAACAACCCAACCGTACCTTACAAAAAACCAACGGCAGTTGTGTGTTAACCATCAACAGGTGTTCAGGTACCCCATATAAAATAATTCTTCTTCTGACATTTCTACTTTCATAATAAAGTACTACCAACTTAGGAAAACCAAATTTTATACTATATTTGAGGCACACTACTTGATGTTACACAAAATCTAACCCTTACAATATTTACTAAAATACTAAGAAATGTATTTATTAATTTAGTCAAGCCAAAATCAAAATCCATCTGTATGCTTCAATACTTCATATGACAGTAAAAAGTATAATTGATAAAATAGTGAGAAAAATTACAATGGAAACTAAAATTATCAAGAGAATACATATGACGATGTTGTATTTGACATACATGTATGTTGCGTAGCTGCTATCAAAATATGAGCTACAACGCACCAGGGAATAAACATATGTCTGTTCAGCACATAAATGTGTATCATATGCGTGCATGTGTCGAGAGAGTTTGTGATTTACCGAACTGTCAGATAATATGACAATATTTTCACGCACAAAGTCTGTACAAACTTGTGTCATGCATATTCTAAAAATGCAACGTTGTTGCATTTTAAAATGTCACAGTATTGAATATATTATACATGCAGTATTGATAAAAAGTGTATGTTGAACATAAATTACTTGTATTTTCCTTTAAACAATGTACTACTAATATTATTCCTCTCTCAGTATAACATACACGGCCCGTAGTGTTTAATAAAACATTTCACACGTCGTAATATTTTTAGAAAACAGCGTACAACCGCGGTTACATATTTTACTTATTCAAATGAGCTTACATTTTGTATAGCCCGTTTAAAACAAATAGTACCACGAGTATATATCAAAAATAAAATATCAGACAATATACTCTCGCATACGTGCTATAAAGTTCGTTTATAATAAACACACTTTTGTCTGTTGCTTTGCCGCAACAAACGAAAGATAAATAAACAACTTTTGTTTTTATTTTAATATTCGCAAACACCTAAATGTGTAGTACAGTTTCAATAATTGTACACTGTATATTTTAGTAGAGATTAAATAGTTTGTTTTCTCATTAACTAATTGAATCTAACGGTAATATGAACTCGATAATGACTTTTAGAAAGCTATTTGACGTCATACGTGAAAGTCGTTCACTGTCTGGCTTGCTGGCATCTCACTCTACTCATTTTCTAGCCGCCTGTTTATATATTTACTCATTAACATTATCAACAATTAATACAGTGTACAGTATCTCATATTGTTAATTTATTTTTAATTACAAATAAATATTAAGTCGGATATCTGAGGTTTTCTAAGGCTTAAGGAAATAAATGTTATTTATTTTGTAAGGCATTATACTGAACCGTGTACCTAACGTAATCGAATTTCATATCCAGGTATAGACAAAAGTATTTGTACAGTCCTGAATACAAAAATTTTATTGGCTTAAACGTCTGGGTGTTGAGTTTTACCATGCTGGTTTCAATAACGAAGCTTAGAGAGACATCCCTTTGCAACATCGGTAATATATAAATAACCTACGTTATCTCTCTACTAAATACCTGCACTAGAACAGGTTTTTTTTTTTTTTACAGAAAAAGCCCCTTAAATTTTATCTTAACATCGCTGCAACATAGCCAGCATAAAAACGGGCAGATACTTTTTTCTAAAGAAATATTCCAAAAATAAATGCAGCAATAAAACTGTTAAAATACAACCACGAAACACCACCAGTATTAACACGTGTTAGGGAAACAGCATGGTAGGTGTAACTCTTAAACTAACCCTACCTAAGCACCCCCACTCTTTTTTAAACTTACTTAAACCACCCTAAGCCATGTGATACTAACACTCATTAGTTTACGAACAGAGCAGCTGTGAGGTTGTATGTAGAAAGTCGAGTTCTGTAATACTAGTAACACAGTTTTTCATTAGTGATCTGTATAAGAATATATATGGACAAAAATGTTTTGTTTTGCCAAACTGTGTCGCATTTGTCTACGAGAAGACAAACCATTGATCAACATTTATTGTTTAAACGAAGATAATGTTAGGCTATGCGATATTCTGACAGCTGTCAAACCAGATATGGTAAGTGTAAACACATACGTATATATATATATAATCGTTGGTTGAACTAAACACAGGATAATTTAAAACATACAAATTAAAACATGTATTAATAAATGTATTGCTCAGAATATTTATATTTTCACTGCCTTTTCACTACAAAATTCAATAAGGTTATAGAAAGAGACAGACATATCCAACGCGCGAGCGAGCGTGTGTGCTTTAAAATAGCATAACGGTACCTGCTATATATAGTATGTTTCAAGATATAATGAATTGTGTTCACTTCTAAATACATTCACAACTAGTAGAGATTGTATTCAAGTTAATATTTTAATGTTCTTAATTCAAAAATTAAGAAGTACAGCAATACAAATATACAATTATATGTAATTTTATACCACAATCATTATATCTTGTTAATAGCAGCAATATAGTCCGTTTCACTTGCAATATTAATCAATATTTCTGCTTTTATAAAATATTACAACAGTTACATTTGTTTTATATTTTTTTCACAGAACACAATGAACCACGCCCTACCGCCATGGATCTGCATCACCTGCAGAAAACAACTGCGGCGTGCTTACAAATTTCAAAAGAAATTCACCAAATCTCTCCAGATTCTCATGCATTATTTATCAATATTAAAATGTGACAACAACGACAATGAAACGCCAAAAATACTATCTGTGCAAATAGATAATACTTTGCCTCATAACAATGAAGATGATACAGAATCATTTCCAATCAAATCCGAAGATTCCAATTCATGTGACATATTTTCTAGAAAAACTGATAACCGTTGTGATTCTGCTTCGTTTAGTGATTTTAACAGTGATTTTATTAGTGATGTTAAAAATGAATTCAAGTTTGAAGAAGATTCAGATGCAGAATCTGAGAGTACAGTTATATTAAACCTTAATAATGTTGTGAATCGTGTGGATGAATTAAATAATGAAGAAGATAATTTAACTAATGAACTTGAGCAAAATGTACTTTCTAATTTACACAGTGAACAATCAAATAGTGTGAATAGTGTTAATAGTGAACTTTCCAGTAATAATAGCAATGTATTAACTAATAATTCTTCAGATAACTCTTCAGATATGTTTTGGTCAGAATTTACAAAAAAAGTTGCCAACTGCAATAGCGCAAAATCTGTCATCGAACTTGACTTTAGGAGTAATATTCATTTCAATACCATTTCATTTAACAACGAAAATAATAGTGAAAGTCCTGTTAATATTAAAAGTGAAAATAATGAACCAAATACAGACCCTACAGTAGAAGCAACCAAAAATCCAAATACAGAACAAACTACTGAAGATGAATCATTCACATCTGCAGAAATTAAAATTGAAAATGAAGAAATATCAGCATTGCCCAAAGAAGATCAACTGCACGCAAAAACTTCTATTGATAATTCAGTAGAAGAACAAAAATTTACTTTTGAATTAGATTTTACACAAGATGATAAATTTAATTTAAATACAGAACTTTCAGAATTAAATACAGAATCTTCAGACATTAAAACTGAAGATGTTTCTATAGATAATGTTGATGGCATTAACACAAATAATTTGGGCAATATTGAAGATATAACTATAGAAAAAACAGAATTATTACCCATACAAAAGGAAGATATTGTTGCAGAAGAATTATTAGATGCTCATATGCAGATTTCAAATTCAGAAAACAATTCAAATTACGAAAATGTACAGGATATGTTAACTATTGGAAAAACAGAACTACCACCTTTAAAACCTGAAGAACATACAAATTTTTCAACTGAATTAACAGAAAACAGTTCTAATATAAATAATTTTAAACATATACGTGTTAAAACAACTGATAAAATAAATAATACTATTGTGTCCCAGCCCCGCATTGAAAGCTCCAATCATCCGCAATCAATGTTAATCAACAAACGTCCAAATGTAAATAATTCACATTTAACAAGTAAAAATACATTAAAATTCTCCATTTCTAATTTAGTAAACGCTTCTACACATTTGCAAGAACAAAACAAAAGATTACTTAATCATACGTCTGATACACTTGCTTTGGAACGAAGAAAAATGGATTTATCAAGAAATGGAAATATTATTTCCAATTATAATCAAGAACATGTGGTATTAGCGAATACAGAAATGCCAAATAGAACTAACTCATACAATAATTGTGTTTATGGCAGTGCCAATTCAGCAGAATATATTGACATGGATGAATATATGAGAAATGGTTTGAATTCCACACAAAATTTCATACAAACACCTGCAGTATTTCAGAATCATGCTTTAAATAACAGTTATTCCAAACAATCAACATCGCTTAATATGAATGGAACAAACTATTTCGTTGGAAATACTAATCTAGCACACTCTTTACAGATGAATCATAATTCATATAGAAATATGCGGTCGACAGTATCAAATCAAACATTAAACTGGAACACATCTTGTAATGTTAGTAGTAATTATAGTAGATTTAATTACCGAAATCCTATAGCCAGAAATGATATATTTTACAATCGAAATGTATTGAATCCTCAACATAATCTCACACATCCAACTTTACATCAGAACATATCATCACATACTGGGGTTCCAAGTAATGTATTACATCAGAACATATCATCACGTACTACGGTTCCAAATAATATATTGCAAGTTGCACATTCTGAAAAGCAATTTCCAATCAATTATGTGGAAAAGAATATAAGTTGGATTGGAAGGCAACACATGCCTGAAGAAAACAACACTAGACAAGCAAATGCACTCCAGAAAACTACGACAATTGTTCCAGAAATTCCGAAAGAATATACAAATGAAGAACAATATTCTGATCAGAAAGACTTCATGGATCTCGACATTGATAGTCGACCAGATTCTCGTAACAGTCTTGCATCAGTTTCCTCCAGCAATGCTTCAAGCAATTCAACTGATCCAACGACGGAAAATAATCATTTTTTCTCGTTCTTTTCCAACCTAAGAGAAGCATCTACGTTTTTACGTACTAGCGTGCAGGGTTTTGTTGAAAACGCAGATGACAAACTGTTATTTTCAGTGGATGTGAGCAAGTCAGTGTACACGTGTAAGAAATGTGATGAACATTTCCCATGTATCAGTGAGCTGTGTATTCATGGTGAGATACATACGGTAGAGTTTGATTACCAAACTATGATCTATAGAACGAGAGATCATACCGCACAGTCAGATACAATTGACTTTGTAATTACTGAGGATATAAAATTATTCTTATGCAGAAAGTGTGATATGGATTTTCTAGATAAATCTCAATTGTTCAGTCATGTAAAACGGCATGTTCCTAATATGGTTGTCACGGATGCAAATCCACTAGTTTGTAAATGTCAAAACTGTACAGCATTCAATGTACAAAGCGACGGGACAGATTTCAAGTGTAGCAAATGTGAGAAAACATTTCCAAACGCTGAGAATCTTCGTATTCATGGTTTCGTTCACTTGTTGGGCAGTGCGAAATGTGTGACTTGTAATCGAATGTACAAAAGTAAAAAACATCTCCTGAAGCATAATTCCAGGGCACATGCAAAAAGATTAGAATGTGCAGTGTGTAAAAAGCAAATACCATCACATATATTTAAATATCATCAACAGACACATGGTCCCCCCAAACTTGATTGTGCTGTTTGTGGGAAAAAATTTACAACACGACATAATCTTCGAATGCATGAACGAATTCATGGTGATAAGAAACCATTTGCTTGTAAATATTGTGATAAAATGTTCCTACATAAAGCGGTTTGTGAAAATCACGAACGGACGCATACTGGTGAGAAACCATTCGAGTGTAAGGAGTGCAACAAATGTTTCTCACAACAGACGTCGCTACAAGTACACATGCGGGTGCATACTGGTGAGAAACCGTACAAATGTAAAGACTGCGGTAAATGTTACACACAATCGTATGTTTACAAACAACATTTGAAAAAACATCATCCACCATCTTCTTCATAATGTATTCCTTATTATATGGTATATAAAATATTGTATAAAAGTAATAAAAAAATTCTATTGAATAACTTGTCTTTTATTTATCTTCATTACCTTATCCTATAATCCATGGTGAATGCTTTAAGAATATTCTTTTAGAATTACTTTTATTGATTCTGCTTGAGTGTTGGGAAAATAATCAAGACAGATTTATTTAAAATAAATATGTTTCATATTTTTATATAAAAGGATGTGTGTATTTACATTTACATATGCTATAACAAGATTGTTATTAAAGTAATTTCTTTGGATAAATATTCATATTATACACAGTGCTTGTCTTCCTGCAGACAATGAATAAATATTTTCATGTAATATCTGTAAATATGAGGATATGTCAACATCTTTGTTATAATTTAGTATAAAATCGCAGTAATGTTCAGCCAAGAGAACACATTCATCCGTTCATTCACAATGAATAGTTACAAGTATATTCTGTTGCTTGCTGTTGTTGCAAACCCGTACTATTGTGATGCTGGACTTTTGCGTAAGTTACACATAAATAATTGTCGTTAGCTAATGTGCTGTAGAAAATTAGAACTAGCAAAGAATGCGAGGTATAATTAGTACATTTCTGTTTTTACAGCAACTTATGTAGATAAATGTTGTTTGGATGATACTCTAAATGACTGTATAATGGAAAGCGCAAGTAAGGCCCTTAAGTCTGTTGCATTGGGTAAGCACTATACTTCTATCTAAAAACATTTAAAATCAAAATGTTACAATATTGAAACTAACCATTTTGTTTTAATATTGTTCGCTCTGATTCAAAATCAAAGTTGTTGACATATAATTG
>JAGJTL010005648.1:266023-276359 GCA_022063505.1 Calosoma granatense
ATATACTGAATAACAAACTCTGAAAATTTATATAACAATACTTTTAATGCAAAGTGAAGTTAATTTAATTATATATGTTTCAGGTTATTGCATTCCTTTCAGCGTATTTGGTGATCTTTATTCAGCTGAATTCATATTTTAAACAAAATGTATATACAAAAACATAAATATATGTGTAAGATATTTAACAATTAAATATGTGTTGACAGATAATGTTCTATGTTTTTTATATCTTTCAAGTGACAATCTTTTTCCGTTAGAAATATTGTGCGTTATACATTAGTTTACTACAAATTATAACATATTTATTGGATAAAATCTTAAAAAACCGGTACTGCCCCCGACCAGCACATAACCTAGAAAGTCACAAGTACACACGTATACTAACAACGCCATCTGTGAGAGGCAAGTAGAAATTCCATCAGTTACCGAACTTATAAGTGAAAGAAATGTTCGAAATTCTCCAGAGATTTGACGTTAAAGCACGTACCAAACATTCCTTTTCTTTAACGCAGTTTTAGAAAATCAACTCACCCCGCTATTTAGGTCTTTATTCGATTAAATAACTACTTGCTCTTCTTATTCCTTATAATTTATAATGCGTAGAACTTTTAATAGTAAAAATAAATGTAAAAATTGCATATAACAGATTAATAACACTTGATAATGAAAAATATTTGTAGGGTATGTGTATCATCATACATATTGCCGTTATACGTTGATGATTATGACAATATATGAATGTGTAATTATCATTAAACATCTAATGAGTTTCTACAAACCACTAAATGACTTGAATAATAATTATTAATTCAGAATTTCTTTCATATTTAATGATATTTAACAAAGCATAATAATATCTAATTATTAATGTATTATTAAATTGTGTAGGATTAAAATAGGATAAATTACTTATCAAATGTTGGTGAGCGTGTAGTGCTATACATAGTTTCTGTTTTGATACGTGATTATATGGTGGTGTTGTGTCAAGGCTTTGTGTATGTGTTCTATACTAAATTACACGTGATCCAGTTTCTATATAACGGAGGTAGTCGCTACAATGTCAATATAACGTAATTACAACAATTAATTACCTATTCTCGAACTTCCTCTATAACTAACTGCAAAGCAAATACTATTACCATGGTGTAATGAATATTGCAGACAATACATTTTACAAAATCCACTGTCTTTTAAAATGCTCCATTTAATTTTGCTTTAAAAATAACAATTTCCCCAATAAACACTACACCTGCAATTGATATGCCAATTAATAGAGAAAAAAACGCTCCAATCAGATGGTTCATTGTAATAGCAAAGCTTTCCAGATTCTCTGCAGGCTTAAATGTGCAATCAATATCTCTCAGCCATTTATCAAACATACCACTAGCTAAAACTCGTAGAATAATTTCATTAAACCTTTCCGTGTATGGATGACCTTTCTGCAGAAACATAACGATTGGATTATCATAGAAGGTTTCTTTGAAAATGTAAATTTTCACACTTCCATCTGGTCCGAAATAGTACTGGGACGCTAGGTACTTGGTTCGTATTTCACTTTGTATGGTGGCTAAATGACTGGGGAACGTTATTCGTAGATAGTGTAAGTCACGGAATGTTACTACTTTGGTCCTCTTATATACCTCCTCTTCAAAGGGTAAACCAGCTTCGATGACAGCGTTTGGTTCATGTAACAATATGATCTCTAATCGAGAGGCAAGTAATTGGTGCACCGTGGATACTTGGTCCTCATAGATGGGTTTCATCAAGATACTGAGGAACTGAGACTGGTAAGCAGTTGTTATCAACAGTGCAAATATCATCCAGCTAATCACCAAAGATTTCAGTCTGCTAATTAGAACCGACGAAACAGAACCCATTAATAGGCTGTACCACGAGTAAAGAGCGCATTCAGATAAACCAGCTTCAATTTTAGACGCTCTAGCAAAAATCCACCACACCACAATATTAATCACTAGCATGCCAGTCAGTACAAACCATACAATTTTCTCAAATACCAATATCAGACTCTTCCATTGCTCACCAGGTCCCGCTTTGGGTACATGCCACGCATACCGTTCATGGAAGTACACGTGAGACATATCAAAATCCCAATAATTTGAGAAATTCGCAAACATACGACTGTAACCAACATCGATATTACCGTTCATAAGATCATTGAAGATGCCGACCATATACGATCCATTTGCAAACTTGTAACCATAAGGTATATTCTTTACAGTAGGAATTTCTGTCAGATTCATTCGTTGCCAGATCATTCTGAAAAGCATGGCTTCATAACCCAGTTCCTTTGCATCTTCTGTCGTACTGTTAAACTTCATCACCGCTGGCGGTATGACAGGAAAATTTACTCGTATGGAGCAACCGTTAAAAACACTGGGTACTTTATTCATGTACATTTTGTCCAGATTTAATTCATCACAATTTCCTAATACACTGGAATCTGAGCTACCACATTTCCCATCAGCGTAGGGAAAATAACTATAAACCCTTGTAGCATTACATTCATACCGGATTATACAAATATTTACTACATTTTTCTTCCAAGCAATCTGTAGAAACTTGCTTGGATCTTCTACGCCCGTTAGAATCACAAGAAATTTACCTCTCGGATCTAAACTTGGTGAATAGAGTATCTTGTCGAAGAGCATTTGGAAATCTGAACTGTTCTCGACGATAACTATATAGAATGAATATTTCCATATCATATTCTTCACGTCAGTAACATTATTTCTTATATTTAACATGACATGAGGAGAAGTTAGTAGTGGAATGAAATTATCCACGTGGGATGTGTTGGAGTAGATGATCAAATTCCCTAAGTTTGTCTCAGGAATATCCAGGTTTTCTAAACATTGTACCAACGAATCACTACCAACATTTCGAGAATCTTCCTTCATAATATAAGAAGATACCGCAGTAATCATTGCAAATATAATTAAACTTGTGTCCAATTTCATTTTAATATAATAATTCTTTAACTTTTAATATACAAGTTCTTTAAAATACTACATTCGTATTTGCAAGAAAGTAATAATATTCTCTATCAAAGGTATTAACTAGAACTAACATACTTTCACTCTACGATTTTAATTATAACAGGTAACAGTAAATGATTATCCGATATTTCATAAAAAAAATCATTCATGTTATCATTATTTATTTATTTATTGCCAACGTAATGTTCATGAGCCGTACAGATATCAGCAACGATAAAATTCACTTGTATTCTCATACATTCTATACTTAACATTTTATATAAGCTGTTTCAATAGGAAGGCTTTTAAACATTATTAATATATTTCTAGTAACACTATAAAATAATCAATTACAAATTATAAAACATAAATTAGCACTCAGTAAATTAATTAAGTAAAAACGTTACTAATATTACATTACAATTATATAACGTTTAATTTATTTATTAGATATCAATGTTATACAACAATAGATATATTTGTAGAATAATATTAATAACTTAAATCTAAAAATACAGTACTCATTGTATTACAAGATAAAATTTCTAATTTGCCAACCTTCATCTCAGCCTTCAGCAAAACATTTATAGTAAACAATTTCTATGACCAAAGTAATAATTGAAATGACACTACCAATACTAAGAAAAATAAAAGCACACGTCACGTGATACAGTGTGATTGGTACCCCTGCTAAATCTATAACATATTCAGTGCTGTAGTCTAAATCTCGCATCCATTTCTCCAGTAAACCACTGGACAATACACGCAATAATAATTCGTTAAACCGATTCAACAGCGGAAAACCTTTTCGAAAAAATACACAATTATATATCTTATAGAACGCCTCTATGAACATGTACACAGTGTGTCTCCCATTCGGTTCCAGAAAATGCGATGGCATCAAGTATTTTGTCGATATAACGCTTCCTATAACTGCATCATTTCGAGAAGAATTTAACCGATAGTGAGGGTAAACATCATAATGAATAACCTGTGCCTTGGATAGAATATCTCTAGACACCGAAGTGTTTCTCATTTGCAGAACCCAGAAATGTTCCTCAACAAGAACCATGTGTAAATTATTATCAAGCATATCTTGCTCCGTGGCAATCTGTCGACTGTACAAAGGTCTTAGGAGTTTGCTCAGGAGTTTAGATTGATAAGTAGCTATTATGAGCAGAGCGAAAATAGTCCAAGTTACAACAATAATTCTCATCACAGTAGCCCTTGGAAATTTGACAGCTCCATTTAGTAAAATAACCAGTGAACCCAGAAAACAGTTGATGAAACTCGTTCGTTCATTGGTCGCTTTAGCGCACAGCCACCACGTGATAGTGTTTAGTAAAACTACACCGGACAAAGAGTACCACAGTGTGCTTTGGAATATTAATATTATACTCTGCCATTGCTTGCCAGGGGCTGCACTGGCGACGTGCCATACCAGCATATCTTGATAGTACACGTGACTATAATCAAATTCCCAACGCATCGTGTCAAATCTTTTACCAGTGTCCATCCGAGAGAATGCCATTTCACTGTGGTTTTCGTACAGATTACCAAGAGGCGTTGGATGGTTGTACGAACCATTCGCCAGTTTAACTCCATGACCAGCCCATTCAGTTAGGCGTTGTGTTGTCAGATTCAGTCGCCGAAGTATTGCATTGATCATTGCCACTTCATAACCTGCAATTCGTGCGTCCTCACTGGTTGAATTTGGCTCTATGACACCTGGAGTATAAATACCAGTACTCACCCTAAGCACACATCCATTGAACACTTTAGGTACTTTGTCTGGATACAATACTTCCAGAGATAGATTCGTACAAATCCCTAATGCTTCTGCTCGGATTCGTTGCGCACATTCTCCATTGCCATACGGAAAGTATGTGTAAACATTTGGATCATTAGAACGAAGGATAACTATATTAACTATGTACATTTTCCAAAACAGCTGAAATATACTGTTCAAATCTTCTTCACCCAAGTAGACGAGAAGATATCTAGCTGCAGGGGTCCAACTTGGAGTCATGTAGGATTTCTTGAATAACTCTTCAATATCGACAAGTTTATCTGTCACAATAATGATCATATCATAATTCCAGACAACATTGATTAAATTTGACAAATCCATGTTCATATTCAGTACAACCTTTGAAGTTTGGAGATGTTGGAGGTAGTTTTGTATATCTTCACGATTTGAATGAATGATGATTAAACCGTTTTGGAATAGTGCAGAAGTAAGTCTCGAATAACAACTAAGTAAATATGGATCTTCTCTAAATTCAGTAGGATTTTGAATTATTGTTAGTTTTGCATTTATTGAAACGATTATGACAAATAGGGTCACAAATTTCAACATGTTTTCGAAATGACACTTGGAAATGAAACGTCCGTTTACTGAAGGTTCTGATAAGAATTCAAGTTATACGTCATATAAATACAGATACCTACATTAGAAATGTATTTTTATGTTCATTAATACTACAACAATTCCATCATTTGAATAAAATAGTTTTATTCAAGCCTAATGGCTATTTTTTTTCATTAAATCCATTAGTATTTATTTAGCAATATCTTAACTTTATTACTAAATAATAAGATATTCATCAATATTCATGTATATGCGATTCTAACGATGTAAAATGATAGAAACCATTAGTGTAATGAATAATAAATTTCAACAGAGTAGAATATCAACAAATATCATTTATATTAGTTTGACATTGGTTCAAAGAAATACCGTCATAGTTTCACATCTTCTACAAATCGATATTTTCTAATTAAAAATGAAATTGTTTCTAGTCTATAATCCATCCAATCTGGAAAGGAATTATGTCGCTTTAGTATTTTATTTCTTTCTAGAATTTCTATTCGATTAGCGTCGGTTCTTTTTTATGCTAGGCTATTCTTTCAAACTAATAAACTACTAAAAAGATATTCTGTTTTTCAATTGTATTTCAGCTGCATTTATTACTGTGAAATAATTTGGAATAAAACGCAGGACAATCAACATAATATGACATCTTCCGCCAACCTGCGAATTGCACGGTGATGATTTGAGTACTTGGATTGTGCGTGCGATTGTGTGTGAGTGTGCAGTTCTTTTTGAAAATGCACTTACCGGTCTTGGTGCATTTATTGTAATAAAGCAATGTAGTGTAGGTAGTTCGGACTGCAGACAGGACATTGGTTTAATAAATCGTCCTGACGAAATAGCAATTTCCTTTAACTTGTTCCTGACTAGTGAACCGGCACCGCATATACGGAAGTACTCTCTCACTCTCTCTCTCTCTCTCACTCTCTCGCAATTTCTATATTGACCTCTACACTCTCAAATGTGCAGGTTTAATATTTGAAACATTAAAAAATAATTTAACATGATTACAGATATACGTATATTTCAAAGGTAGAACTAAAATTGTGTTCCTGTAGAGTTAGTAAAATTTTGTAGCTAAATTGATTACTTTAAATATTACTAACTGTTACATACAGTACAGTTTGTAATCAAAGCTAGTAGAGTATTTTAAAACTTCTCTTACGAGAAAAACCGCACGTGCTTCGTTAATTAGTGTGCATTCAGAGAAGGCTAATTGCTAATTAAGGTCGTTACTTTACTCGAATGCACACACACACATTCACACGTGCATCCATCCTCCTACACACATTTCGTATATCTGCAGAATAGCACACACATAGTTCAAGAGAACAATTTAAATTGAGTAAAATAAAGCAAAAAACCAATAAAAATAAAGATAGTTGTTTTGACAAACAACTATCTTTGCAATAAAGTATTTAGTTAAGTTAAGTATAGTTAGTTAATTTAATATGAAATATATATATATATTCTACTCTATTGGTTTTAATATTGCATCCCTTGTCGCTAAAACACTAAAGAAATAGAAATGTAAATTTAATAGTCCATTAGTTATTATTTGTGGTCTAGTTTACATGTAGCTAAACACTGTCAACAAGTGAGCTCATTTGCATATCAATAACACACAGGTTTCATGGCCTTTGCAGTGAGCAGGCAGCAAAGATGCCGCTAAGTAAACACATCCATCAATAGTCCATTGTGTAGTAGAGCCAGTAAAAGAGGGTGCATAAATTAACTTATTTCTAGGAATGTATACATGTAATAGTTTGTTTATTACAATGTTACTCTGACCACAATGTTTCTTTAAAAATAACAAACAACATTTAGTAGTGAATGAATATTTCCATGATGCAACCCGCGTTACACACGTGCAATGCGGGTAGTATGTGCGTAAATTCTATTTGTAGAGGTCATTGCTCCCTCTCTTCTATAATAAAATCTTGTGTGGTCACCACACGACTTTCTTATACACATGTATCCAAATTGAATGCTATGAAATTGACACATATCTGACATTTCAAATGAATATTTCAGAAATTTTCAGTTAATTTTTACTGTTTTCAGAACTACAGAGTAAATTTAAAATAATATTACAAATTATATTTAATATACCAACGTTAAAAGAATCATATAAACCAACATTACGTTGAATGTTTTTTTTTTCTAAAAAATGGCAAAGGTATTTTTTAAAATAATTAAATTAAAGTGTACACATTTTTAATAAAATTAGAACGTAAAATAATTCCAGTTATTTTAATTTATGAAACACTTGAAAACAAAATTCAGTTAAAAGTAATTGAAATAATATGCGAATTTTATGATAATATTTAATTTTCTCTGCAGTAAATTTACCTAGAAAAAATACATGTAACATTATTTAATTAATGTTATTAACACTTACTGTCGTGTGTATACATTTGGAATCGGCCGCGGCAGTTAAAGTGTTAAATAAAGATTGTTATTTTTAATAAAAATATAATCATAGCTATGGTTAATTCAAAAATACATTCTTGTTTTAAAAGAAATCATAAGGTAAGATCAGTTTATTATATAACGTATGGGTTAAAATCGTTTAATATTGATTGTAGATAGACAAGGGATGATTGAAATATAATTATACACTTATCTCATGCTTTGGTGTTGGTCAATAAATTCTTCTTCATAGTTGAAAGAGACGCCGTCTTCAAGCAGTCGAGTATGTATTCGCGTGTCTTAGTATTTCTCTGTACTAATTAGGTTTGTTCCCGAACAGAACAAGACGCACGCGTGCAATAGACGTGTTTTGTTCGTCACACTATTAAACGTCCCTAGGACAGTCGTATTGTCTAACAGAACTTACATAAATCCACAATATACTATATTCTCTACTAACTAAACTAAACGCGCATAACATTTCAATTTAGCATTTCAATCTCTAATGTTGAAAATGTAAGCATATAAGCATTTCAATCTTTAATGTTCCCAACCTTATGTTGTGATGTTAAATTCAGTCATTCACCTTTATCCATACTTATATTGACAAATATAATTCTCTTTGTTCTGTGGCAACGTTAAAAACATTTTTCAATCTTGTTTCTTAGAAAAGTTAGTAATAATTGCATGTACAATTGCACACTGCATACTTGTAAGTGTTCGTTGAATAAAAAAACGTTTATTGGACGTTTATTGAATTGCAAATACTGTGTTCATGAAGTCTATCACTTGTTGTGCACGTTCTGCAGTTGTCGACGTGTAACTAGTTGTTTGTTTGTATTTGATGCTTTTTGCGAAGACGGCATTGGATTTCCTAGTCTACTTGATTAATTATCACCAAGTAACGTGAGCTGCGTTAAGCTTGAAAATGAAACTCCCCTCTGCTATGAGTGTATATTCTACACCAACGTTCTTATATAACCAGATCTTGCTTCATCTAGTTTAAATTATACACAGACAGCGTTTTAGAAATAGAAACAGATCTAAAGTTTAATCACATATAAAGGAAAACTACTCTAATTAACTTCAGATCTGATAAAATATTTTCCTCTGATAAAATTGATCTAATACCAGAACTAATTCAAGAATATATTATTTGCTAATTTTAATTTACTATCTTCCTTTAAACGAACTTTTTCAGCTAAGAATAATTTAGTATTTTATTTTCAACATTATAACACATTTCTTTATTTGAAGTCAACTTTCTTATCAAATGAAAGAGATACATTATATTAAATAAGTCAAACTTATCTTTCCACTACAATGGAGCAATACTTAATTTTCTCTTTTCACTAAAAAAATACATGTTTATCGCAAAGGCAGTACATTCGTAACGCAACAGTGAATACGAATAATAACAGGTTCTTATTTTGTTTATTAAATGTTTCAAAAGAACTTTCGTACTCAGTGTTATTGTTGATAATAAATGTAGTATATTTTGTTTGGATTCTGCGCACCTTGGAGTAGAGTGACACGTACATTAATCGCAAACTTATCAGTTCAAATTAACTGTCTTAGTCCTGTGAACAATGTGACATCACAAACAGACGCTGTCTGAAATACCTACATACTAATGAACACTTGACAATGAAACTGCACGTCATTGAAATAAAGAAAAAATAAATCCTTATACAGTTCAATATACTTCACCTATTTTAACAAATTAAAAACTCTATTTAAAAATTAATTTATAAGTTTATTTAACGTTACAAGGCTTTGCAAAATTAGAAAAACAATTTAAATATTATGCGCTTTTTTGTGGGAAGAATATTTGTACATTTTTGAAAATATTTATTTATTAGTTAATGTAAATAAATTGAACAGAGGTTTGTTGTTTATATGTAGAGTGGATTCTCTACATTTCAGTCACGAATAATACTAGCTTTATATTTTACGTGACTGTAATATTTAATCCCATAGAAAAAATAAACCAATTAGTTGCAGACAGTGAATTGTAATTAATATATTCCTTTACTGACCAGATACAATTAGAACTTGTATTGTTAATCACCGGACTGAAAGGTGACAGCTAAAAAGTCATTTACGTATTCTTAACAAATCAAATACAATTTGCATCGATAAATTTGACGTTAACAAGTGTCAGATTACGAAATGCTCATCATATAATGCGGGAATCAAATCATACAAATCTAGTAATAAATGAACAAAACTCAATGACTTCCATATACACGACGTATGTCTCGGTATATGTACAAAGCTAAACCCATCACTCATTTGCATTATTCATTAGACCATTTCACGCCTAGTTTCACTTTGATTTAATATTTTATTAGGTACTTTTGTTCCTTGTAGGTTGGCAGTAGTTACACGAAATGACAACTGTAGCATTTTCAAACGAAGTATTCATTGTTCCCAACGAAATAATAAATAATTTCTTAATAGTAAACGCGTTTATTAGAGAAGTATGTTTTTTCTTTTCTACTTGTGTTTCAATACAAGTTTAAGGTGAATTTCATTTGTGAGACACATA
>JAGJTL010005648.1:303127-323067 GCA_022063505.1 Calosoma granatense
TTATAATATAATTTAAAATAATGTTCTCTGCATCAATATGAAAACTGATCAAAAGTCATTACAGAAATCCTTGATCCCTGAAATGTTAATGAGAGGTAAATATGTCAAAACAAGATATCACATTTATAATAATGTACACACACGCCCTGTACGGCTTCAGTAAAAATATTAATTGGGTTAAGGCCGGGTAAATAGTAATTAATGCACAGAGGTGAAACACACACAGAGATCATTAATTAAGACAAACAGAATCAAAAGCCAAGCTTTCATTCCGCACCATGAAGATTATTAATCTTCATTAATTATTTATTTACTTTCCTCTGTAATCTGTTTAAACCGAAATGCTAATTTCTCCTGTTGACAAAGTTCTTCTCGGAGCGAGGGATAATATTCTCTACGGGGAATCAAAGATACTTGATCTTAGATAGACATTAGTTAAAATTAACTAATATTCCTAATTATACTTGATTACGTGAGGCTACTCTAGCTATGCTAAAGATTATGTTTATAATTCTATTATAGTCACCTCAAAGTTTGAATTATTCTACTTGAATATTGCATGTTGGGATTTATATGTTGGCAGATGTATGTAGTAGTTTTAATTTAAATACTACAGTATTGTGTATTTAGTACAGGCTATTTAACATATACCCCTAACTGGTAATAGTCGGATTAATTCGTAGTCTGTTTCGTTCGTTGTTCCGGAACGATAATTCGGACATATGGTGTGCGTTGGTGGTGCTGGCTTGACAAGATTTGCTTGTAATAACTGTACGTTACCGAATGAACCTAGTTAGCGGCTGCGCGTTACGCGTGTGAATGCTAATTGGCCAAGTTTACTAGTGAAAACACTTAACCTCCTAATCTGGCACCGTCAATGTTGGCATGAACCTTTACCAAATCAGTATTCTATTCCGTTGCCAGTTTGCCTTCTCTGCTACATATAGAACTTAGTAACATAGCGTTAATATATTCTACATATAGAACTTACTAACGCAGCGGTAATCCTACCAATCAATGAATTTTTAAATGAACTCAAACACTATATCTGTTTATATCTTTCAGCTAAACAATTTTATGCGATAGCTCTGAATTTAATTTGTACAAATTACTTATTCTGTTTCATATTTCATAATGAAATATTTCAAGAGAAGAAAATTAATTTTAACATTTCATTAGAGGGTATGTTGTAGATTTTTACTATCTGAAATGGTTTCAGCTGAATTTATTAAATTTTCATCTTTAAACCCTTGATATTTTACGAGTGAATACTTTTGTATAATATAAAAGTAGCTAATTTTATTTTCAACTGAAACAAGTGTTTTATATTATACATTACACTCGAATCTATTTGATATGAGTATATACATACATATTTGTTATATTTTGATGCAGAACACACAAGTATATAAAAAAGTAGGGAAATCTATGCCAGATTTTGTTAAAACGATACTAGAGTTTCCATCTAGGAACATTTGTTTGAACTACATTTAATCCTAATCTCAATTAAACCTTAACAAGATTTTTATTAGCAGTGCTATGCCGGCACTGGCTCGAGTTAAAATCATATTAAATACTAAGTATTTGTAATGAAACATACAATGATAAATACAAGGGATCTCAAATTGTGTATTTCCATTAAAATTTCACAATAATTTTGTTCATGATTGCAATACTTCTTTATACTGTGTATAAGAAAGTTAAAAGTTGTATACACAAATATATGATTAGTTGTTTTCAATATTGTCCAAAGTTTTATTTGAATACAAGTTTACTAAACATTTAATATGAATATGAACTTTATTTACCTATTTTATTTGTATTTAACATAAAATAAATAATAAATAAATTTTCCTCTGCTTCTAATTTGATTTGCTTTCATTTAAAAATTTAATTATGAAACTAGCTTTTGATATAAATACTTTAACCGTTCATGCTTTGTCTGTGGTCAGTACAATTTAATCATTAAACATTAAATTCACTAATTTACTGTAAAAATAATTAACTTATAATGGCTTGAAAGACTTGAAATTTCGACCACAATGATTTTAGTGAATGAATGAAGTTATGCGGAATAATAGCGAGCAAAGTCCAACCTCTTCGGTCGCAAACATTAATCCAGATCGTTGCACAAAGTAACCCTTCTGCGACAATTACACTAACTCACACACACACACACACAGCAGAGAAGAGATTCTTTTCCAACACCCCTTCCCCGCAAATAGATCACACAGCAGTAAATTCTAATTGTTCAATGACTTGTTAAATTACATTTTTTATTACCTCAAATCCGCTCATATTAATGGAAGATTTTATATCGAGTCAAAGAACTGTAATCTTCTTCTGCCGATGGAACATTGAACAGAGGCATTTTCTCCTTATGCCACGGAATTAAACATTTACTTAATAATTAGTGAAACAGGCGTTAAGACTTTGTAACTTATCAAGTTTTGCAAAGTTAATGTGAATTTGAGAATGTGCACAACTTCTACAACGCAAGTTGGAGCAAGTTATTCTAAAGCAAAATATTCCTCCAGTTAATGTATGTATTTTACTAACAGTTCTCATTATTGTTTCAAGTTTCTATTCGAAAATTACTTAATTATATCTTCCAAACGGAATGATAAAAATACACTCTATTCCGAAGCGATCTACAATACATACATGCGTAACGGGTCATAGCAACAATCAATTTTAACTGAGGATTTCTAAAAACGATTTTCTGACGTTTGTTGTTTTGTCTAGTGATTGTATAAGATAGGCACAGAGTAGAAGAATTTGAGCCTGTGAAACTATGCACTGTAGTAGTTCCGAACCCTGTCACATAACACCCAATAACTTGTGCCATTTTTTGAGTTTTGTTAGGTGGCTGTACAAGACAGACCCAGGGTTGTGTTGAAATAATTACTGTCTGTGAAACACTCCAGCATGCACTCCATAACCTGGACATTTTATGAGATGTGAATTTCCAAAACACTACATTCCCACATTTAGTTTTGCAGCTAAAATCCCAGAATTTAGGATGTAGATTTGAATAAAATATCAAAAGCAGAAATAAGCAGGCACCTGTATGTGATGTGAAAGTTTACTAAGATATCTTCTTACAGGAGTATATCTGCATTGCAAATCACCTTGAGCAAACGTGCGCTCTAAAGCTAATTTTTATACAGCTTCTTCCAAATCGTTATTCTGTCTCCATACTCGCTTTTACTCGAGATGTAAATATGATAAACCGTCATCTCTTAAACTTTATTCATTACCAAATATCATATTACAAAATTAATTTGATTATCATTCATATTATCTTTCGGTGAATTTTTTCTGTGGAAAAAACTGTAGGCCATAGTATCTGAAATTATGAAAAGATTCACAAGTGTTTACATAAATAAGCAAACAAAATAGCTCTTTGGCTTTTTTTATAAATAGGCCATCATGATATTCATCCATCCATCAATTCTAAATGTTTCTTGACACTTCTGCAACAACACACATTTATTACCCAGCTTAAGGCTGAACAAAAAATAAGAAAAAGTACCGGGTCAACTTTTCGAACGAATGGAGGTGATATAAAATGGTATTTTACGTAGAAAAATGCGAAATCATTGCCGCAGGAAATGTGCAGATTTAGATAAGCTTCAAACGATTTATCACGATACAAAAAGAAGATGAAAGAGAACTGTAAAAATGTCAGAAACTGAGTGTTCAATTCTTTGTTATATATTCCTCTATAATACTTCACATTAACTACATATAAACGTAGTCAGTTAGTAAAATGACCATTTTAATGTTTTTCTAAACACATGGCTGTATTAAAAAGATTTTACGGTCAAAAACACACTCGGAATAAACACGGTAAAAATAAATTATATACATTTATTATATGATCATGTGTTATATTTTCAACAAAAGCATCATTATGTACAGCGTAAAATTTATATAAAACATTTATTTACTTTCAGATATTCGATGTTGTTTTGATAGAGATTTAAGTATCACAATATTTACTGTGTTTATAATATTTAAAATGTTCTGCTGGTTGCAGAAAGATAACTGCAGAACATGTAAATTAATATTCTACCTCTGGTAGATTAATTACTTGTACGATAAATATACAGTCATTAACACGCGATGAATATAAAACATTGTGTGCGTACGTGTGTGTGCAAATTTCATTAAATCACAACAAATATTTAGTCACTCACGCAACTCCAGATTCTCTTCCATTACGAGATCCGAAAGGATGAAAAACTTTTTATGAAAAATTATACCCAACATTCATTTAAATCTTCCATTTGCTAGCATTTATTTCTGATTTATTGTTTATCTAAATCACTATCTGGATCTTCAAGTCATGAATGATGAGCATGACTAGACGAAATACGGATTGGAGAACTTTCAAAAATAAGTCAACACTTTGTGTAAATATTTCAAAACTAAATAACTGACAACATTCCCTGAAGCGTATAGGAATTTTCGGTAAAAAGGCCTACATTTTACTTATTCATAAGTATATCTCTCGTTGCGAAAGCAACTCGTCGTTTCAATTTATGTGACGCGATTCCGATCATACATATTTCATAACCAAGGCACACATCGTTATCGGCAACGAAGTAAATCATTTGAATTAATTTAAATTTTCAATTGGCAATAATTCTCTACGATATACATATATGTATGTTTGTAAAATAGTTAAAAATCCTATGTCGACAAATGGACATAATAAAATATTGAATCTCTACGTGATGCTGTAAAGTTGATTTTCAAGACAAGATTGAAAATGTCAAAAGTGTCGTGCATCTTTTCAAAATGGACGACGTTCGCTTTTGCACCAGTAGATTCTACAGGATTGTGCAGACAAGTTGCAAAATCCATCTGTCAATCATGTTCTCAAATGCGTACGAACAACTGTAGTCTTCAAGAAGATGAATGAATCTAACGTCAATAGTAGATGTTCTTTAAGAATATAGAATTATTAAAACACAAGTGAACGCATCTATTATTAATGACATTTAGAAAATAATTTACTGATTTGTATTTTATTTCAAGTATATCTTTGATTCCGGATCTGAATTTTAAACAAATCACATTTCCTCGCTGAATCCCGAATTCTTAGTGGACACAGTGGTTTAATATATTCTAAACGTATACAATGAAATTCCAGATTTCAATTTGGAGGTTTAAAATGAGTCAAAGTGTTTGAACAAATATCTTTACCTTTTTTTACTCGATTTAACGTTTTTTTCCATTCGAAGTACTTAATCGTTACTAATCTAATTTAAGCACGGAAATAAATGCAAATTATGAAAAAACAATTAACACAAACAATCTGCTTCGTAAAGGACCAGTATGTTCATATTTTACGCAGGCTTTAAAAAGAAAAACACTTAAATATTTATGTGTTAACCAGCAAAAACCCTGGGCATAAAATAAAAAGTACTTCCTAGCAATCACTAAATACAAAATTCAGTATTATTATCCGTACGATATTAGAAAAAAAATAATCTGACATATGTTCATTGTTGAAAATTTGCAATGCCTCAGTGTATGCCTCAGAATATCGCGAGTTTTTTAATCAGTCAGTTTTCCAATGTGCATTTCTTGCAATGAGTCTTGTGTAGAGCAGTCTTTAATTACTAGCGAATAAGAACACAGACTGCGAAAATCCCTAACAAAAATGTACGCTTCCGTTTCACATTTCAAAAAATGCGAGAATTTTCAAGACAAAAGTACTCTTACTAAATTGGGGCACAGATTTTTTTAATCTGTATAAGATTCAAGATAAAGTCTTTCAAAGGAAACGGAATTGTGTTAATTTTGCTAAAAATTTATTAAATTTGCACAGAGGAAAAGAGGCACATTTTTCGCAATATCTTTTAAAAATAAAGTAAAACAATTCACTTTATTTAATTATGTCCATGTCTGTTTATTCAAGAGAAAATTTCATTATTTGTTTCGCTTTTAACGAAAATTCTCAGAAGAGTTTTAAAAATATATCTTACATCTTAAATATTGTCATAATTTTTCTTTTTTAAATAAGAATAAAATAGAAAATTACGATTGCCTTCCTGACAAATCTATCAA
This sequence comes from Calosoma granatense, assembly GCA_022063505.1. Classification (NCBI taxonomy): domain Eukaryota; kingdom Metazoa; phylum Arthropoda; class Insecta; order Coleoptera; family Carabidae; genus Calosoma; species Calosoma granatense. The sequence continues at coordinate 309,209 of JAGJTL010005648.1, forward strand.
TATATATTACATTACAGTTCATCATTTAACCGTTTTTCAATCAATATGTAAGTGTACATGTTGCAAATATAAAATACAAGAATATTTCCTGTCATAAATCATATTTTGTCTGCTATAGCGCGCATGCATTACTCGTAAAGATCTCACAGTCCATTGAATATCGATCACATGAATATCAAATACATATTTAATAATCAATATGATTCTCTCGATGCTAATTTGTCTAATAAATATCTTCCAAAATATAGATAAACATATAGTCATTCATTGTAGAATATATTTAATTACAAACCATGGCGTTTATAATTACCGCTACTGAAAGTTTAAGTAGAATGTATAATGAATTTTCTTGGAACAATCCTCTAAAGTGCAGACAGACGCTCTGTATCAAATGTCCAACAAGATTTCTAGAGAAGTTTCAGAAGTTAATCGAAAGAAGAGTCGTTAACACATCCAATACCATAGAGATTTTTTGCCATCAAACACAAAAAAATTGCCGTTAATTATATTTAGCACGAACAGAGGGCTGGAGAAGTTTTCTGTACAAAAACTGCTTTTAATGATCTTTCTGATATTTCTGAACGTATCCAACTTTGCTTGAGATTAATATTAAACTGTTCACACATGTTTCTAAATGGACAGACTTATTCATACATTATCAGCGGGGCAAGCGAGTATGCATTGATACAGAACAAAATGCAATTTCAAGGTAACTTTTCAATCCCAAAATGTACATAACACAATTAAGCACCACTCACACAGCAAGAGAGAGAGAGAGAGAGAGACAGAGGAGCAGAGAGAGTGAGAGGGGCAGAGAGGCAGAGAGAAATGGGTAAATTTTTTAGGAAATAATGTACAGGCCGTAGATTTGATTACAGTCTCCTCGACACCTTGTCTTCTTCCCTTATATTTCATTTCACACCCTACAGGACGTACAGATAATTAGGTTTACCCTCTGAAATATTACATTCTTAACACAACATTTTTACTACAACATCGTACATACAAAAGTCATTAATTACCTTGGTAAAGAGATGAGCGTATCATATATGTGTATAAATATTAAATAGAAAAAAAACACTACTGTATAATTTAGACTAACTAATCTACTACTGGAAACTCATTCGAAAAACATCTTTTTATAATCATGGAACGTTTCTTCGTAAATATTACTATGTTAATCTGCGTTACAGACTAAAGTTAACAATGCAGTGTTGAGTCATAAGCCTTGTGCAAGTGAAGACGTTTGTAAGCTGAGCGAGCTTTCTGTGTGGGATTTAAAGTATTTTCTGCAATGCACGCTGGCGGCTTGCATATGTATACAATGGAAAATTAGTAGCGTTTTTGATGAGAATGCAAGAATGACAAAGTACGAAAGAAATAGGCGACAAGAGAAAAATATAGCACACAGAGAGAGAAAGAGAGAGAGAGAAAGAAGGAACGATGAAGGCATAAGGGAGTCAGAGGATTACACATTACAGAATAGAGAAGTATGAGAATATATGTCAAGGAGCATGGGTTTAACGTTTATTCGACGAACAGTTCTTTAAGACGGAACTCCTGGGGATTAAACTCGAACCTAATACCAGGGTCCCTAAGGAATTTCAGCGTCACATGCAGAAGGAAGAACCAGAATGTGCAGCTTTTAATGTCGAATATAAGTAAAAAATAATGACACCCATTCAGAGAAAAAATGTCATAATTTCAGCCGCATAGCTAGAGGGTTATAAATGCAGTTATTTATTATTGTAGTTTATATTTCAACAGTGAATTAATAGATTAATAAAGACCCAATTAGCATTAAGACAGTAGACAAGTATTTTATTTATTCACCACATTGACAATAGTTTTTTTTCTGTGTTTATTATTGCTACCACCGTCTATTGTACACGTGGTCGACAGACAAGCGACGGTTATTTACCAAACAAAGGAATACTAATGAGTAGAATGCAAAAAGCACGCGGTATCCTGATAAATAAAAGGCTAAGCAACAACACAAGAAACAAAAAAACAAAACGTCCACTAAACAAAAATTAAAAAACACATACACAAGCGGTTGTTTTATTTACTCTTTGTATAACAAATGCCTGACAATGCTTGACAATTTTGTTTTTTACAACAGATCAAATATAAACCCTCGCGGAACAATGAATTCGTTCACTGATAATTATACACACGTGTAGATGTTTTTATATTGGTTTTACAACGTTAAATAACAATTTTTACTTTATTAATCAACTGATCAAACAGATAAAGTCAATCATGCATATATGTGTGATAATAAAATCTATCAAGATAAATAAATATTGAATTTTTATCCCCCTGACTTGAAACTTTAATATACATTCATCAAGAAACTAATCTTGTAAAAATGTGCTATAAAATGCCAGTACATACTTGTAAACTGAAACAGTACATAAAAGTATTTTCATCCATGTAGTATTACATTTTCACAGCATTTTTATATTTAAGACGTTATCAAATTGAAAACGTTGTCTTGTTTGAAATATCAGATTCCTCTTTGCTTCTCATTTCGTGATTCTCCTCCACGAAATACGTGTGTAGAATTTGACAAAAGTAAATAAACATTTAATTAGTACGGTGAAATACATATTATTGTTATAATTACAAAGCTAAATGTCTTTCGTTTGAAAATTACACAAGCCTTGTGCATATTCTAAGTACTGAATTGTAATATCTATAAATAATAAAAGAATTATTCATTTCAGTAGCTTTACAGCTCAGGTGAATATTAATAATTTATAACTGTTATAATCACTACAATTACTACAACAAAACTAATTAGATTTAATGATATTCTTACTTGTAAATACTAACTTATAATTGACTTAACGAGTTTATTTAAAGAAATGTTTAATTAACATCCACATTGCATCATACAAATTTTACCTGTTACAAAATGTCCTTAAATTTAATTAAACTAATTAAATCAAGTATTGATTTATGGCAATAGATAGAATTATGTGAATATTTAAAAATAAAGAAGAGAAAAAGTAATTTTTGACTATATATATATATATCCCGTGCAATGTTCAAGATCTTCAAGATTATTAAATTTCAACGAAAGACGCAAGGATACTACGAATATATAGGAGATTAAACCAAGTTTTGCTTGAAAATTTATTCAAAATCAAGTCCATGAATTTTATTACCGCCTTAACAATTCATAATGTTTGTACCGAAAATTGAAAATAAATTTTTTATTGAGAATATTATATTCGTGAAACTAAGAATCTGATTCTATTTTCATACTTTATTTATTTCAGTGAAATATTTATTTTGTTTGTTTTGTAGATGAATGTTTAATGTTTAATTTTCTTTTGAGATAGCACATTATTGCTAATGTTGTTGAATAAATATCTTCTCATATTGGTTACTGTACATCTATTGATGAATATCAGTGCATTGAACTCTGGAAATTGAACAATTCAGACATAATGAAGCAACAGACACGAATGAACGGCCGTCGATAAGGCCATGTGTATGTAATTTGAACGCAATTGTTTGTGAGAATTTCGAACACACATACATCAAGTTACCACAGAATAAAATAATATTGACAATCATTGAAAATTATAAGACACTACTTGTAATTAACTTTTCATATAGTTAAATTATTAAATCGGAATATCTCTGAAATAAAATGACAAGATATTCAAGCATACAATCTTGATTATGGGTTTTTTACTTTGGAAAAATGCCAAGTCCAATTAAGACTACAAAGGACAAAAGCGGAAATGTATGTTAACACAATTTATTCCCATTTGACACTTGAGCGGTTAATTGCATTTAGGCCAAAGGATCCTTTAACCATTATTTTGACTTGCGCTAAAAGGTTTATTCAATTATTCGTAAATAAGTTAAATATTCCAGTATTTCCTAGCAATTTCAAAATTTCAGAATTAATTTCCATTTGTACTTGGAAAGATATTTGAACGATAGATAATAATGAATTTTATTTAAATACCAAACTTTTATTGATACGTATTTTAATCTTTTTATAAACAAAAAATCTGATGTGGTCACCACACGACTTTCTTATACACACATATATTTGTTATATTTACATGCGAAACGCAGAAATATACAGGTAAAACAGTAAAAACTATGCAAGATTTTGTTAAAACGATACTAGAGTTTCCATCTAGGAACATTTGTTTGAACTACATTTAATCCTAAGCTTCATTAAAACTTAACAAGATTTTTATTAACAATGCTTTGCTGGTACTTGCTCGAGTTAAAATCGTATTAAATACTAATTATTTGTTATGAAACATAGAATAATATATACTGACATCACTGAAAAAATAGTCAAAACATGTATTTTGATCAAATAAGAAATTAAAAAATAATCGCAAGATATTGTGTAGCCATTTTCTTGACTATAAATTGAAAAACATCATGTAGATTTTAATATCTACTGTTTTTTTAATAAAACCCCAGTTGTCTTTTGAAAATTCAGACATTTAATAACAATATTTGTACAAGCTCAGTTCACGTGGAAAACAATGTTTGTCATCATGAATGTACTGAAAGAAATCTGTTCTAAACAGCGTAATCATGAATGCGTTAAGTATGTATTTAATGTAAAATAAAGCTGTTTTTCATTATCTGCGTTTTATTGCCAGCTCATGTTCCTTTCTTCACACACACAAAAACCGTGAACAGAGAGAGAAAAACTCGGACAACAGCGCCACTTGCAGCTGTGTCGCTATCTGAAAACTTGACAAGCTAAGACAGGATATAAAGAAGAACATTTCCGACAACAACCGCAGCCGAAGCGGTCATGTTGGAAGATATATTGTCGTATAAATAAAAAGAAAATGCGACAATGAAACATGAATATAATACATACCACTGTCACTGTGTGAGATAATAATTATTAAACAGTATTTTGTTAGTGTTCAAGAGCATTTAAAATGGGCTAAAATGTTTCAAAAATGTCTAAGATTTATAAGAATATATCTTGAGCTAGCACATAAGATTATATGGTCATGTTACTAGGGGATAATCTCAAAAGAAATCGAACGATTTACTGGACAGTTTAGTCTTTAGCAGTCACATATTTTATATAGCATTATAGTCTCATAATTTATATCTGCTTGCAACAATGAAAATTGACCATTATCGCACTACTACACTGGGTTTGGTGGATATAAATATACTATACACACATTTTATGATATTTGAACAATCACAGCATTAATGGACAGTGAAATATAACACCTGAATGTAACGAAAAAGTAACAAATATATCCCATTATTTTTTGCATGAATAACTATGTTTTTCACTTTTGAAAATTGCTTGCTATCTAAATAATACCAGATTTTAAAATGAGAATTTTCTTTTACATCAGAGAGAGAGATGATATTTGGAAAAACCACGATTACAACAAAGTAAAATAAATATTTTTCTTTCAACAAGAAAATATCACTTTCAGTGAGTTATGTTTTTCATGTTTTAAAATTCACGAAAAAATATCAGATTTTGTAAACAATTTTAGCCAGCAACCAGAATGAAAAACGGTGTTTTTTTAGTATTTAAATAATGATTCATTTCAGTAACGTAATACAAGCATAAAATTGAAACGCTATCAGATTTTTAATAAAACATCAATGAACTAACATTATCGCGCTTCACTGAAACCAGGAAGTACCGGATGTTAGCAGGAAAAAAGTTATTTTCCAATTCGCGGGCAAAAATTATTAATCGATTCTCTATTTCGTATAAATTACTAATAGAATATGTAATGTTCAACAGTTACTCCAATTACTAAAGATTATTCAAATCTCAAATATCAATAACTGCTTATAATATTTTTAAATATATTTGTTATATTTTGAACACAGAAATATATAGAAAAAATACGAAAAACTATGCAAGATTTTGTTAAAACGATACTAGAGTTTCCATCTAGGAACATTTGTTTGAACTACATTTAATCCTAATCTTGATTAAAAGTTAATAAGATTTTTATTAGCAGTACTTTGCCGGCACTGGCTCAAGTTACAATCGTATTAAATACTAATTATTTGTTATGAAACATACAATGATATACTGACCTGAATATAGAGGACGACCTTGCACATTGCTTCTCCCATGAACCACGTTTCTGTGACGTCCCACAGCACTGTTGGCGGTAGACAGAACAGTATCACCATGAAGTCAGCCACAGCCAGGTTCACAATGAAATAATTGGTCACCGTTCGCATACTGTGATTGCGATACACCGCGACACACACCAGCGCATTACCAACCAGTCCGATCAAGAACACCATAGAATGTAACACAATCAGCAGCCATTCGTACGAAGTTGGAAACATATAATCATCGATCATACTCAGATAATCTTCATCCGAAATACAATAATCGTTACTACAGTTTGTATTATTCAAACCAGTCACATCGTCCAATAAAATTCCGTCTTCATAGCGTGTTGTCGTCTCATTGGTCGCCGTTGCATTTGTTTCGCGTTTGCGCACTTGTTTTAAACGATAACTGTCACTATGGTAACCCGCTCTGTATGCAGTGTTCTTTTGTTTGTTATGTACATTATTGTACTTCGATTTCGTGTAAATGTTCTTGTCGTTCGAGTGCAGCGAATTCCATTTCACCTCGGCGAGTTTACGTTTCGTAATAAGAATCGTATTAGACGCGTATTGGCTACTACTATTCACACGTCCAGTTACTTCTAAATGACGGCCATTATTGGACGATTCCATTAGTTTAGTACTCGATTCAAAGTTAACGGCCGTCTTTATCGACGTAATGTTGCGCGCGTTTATCAAATTTACGGAAGATATAAAAATAACAATAAGAATCACGCCACTACGCTGTGCTAAAACCATGATGATGATTTTGAGGTTAAATCTGAAGATTTTTATTTCTTGTGCGATGTGAATATGATGCGTAAGATGGTTGTTATAATTAGTTTATGGCACACAATTTCCACGTTCATTTTCTTCTTTTTCCTCCGTGGTTGACTGGGGATGACGTCACAATCGTTTCCGGTAAGATTATGGAACGGGAATTTCTGGAACAAATGAAATCTAATATTAGCGTCAGACAGGAATATGTGTAATTGTAATTTATCCAGTACAACTAGAGTAACCATTGTTCTAATTAACTTTACTGCAGTTCAACTGTAAATGTTTGAAAATGTAATTTCATTTTGGCAAAAACGTTACACTACCAATTATCCTTGACCAAGTTTTTTTTCTTCTGTAATTTCAATTAGAGTTTCAAATATAGCACAAAGAAATCTCCTTTTGGTAATGTATATTTATTGGTGTAATTTATTCGTATTTTTAAATACCCCATCTTATCCATTACGGAGGAAATATGTCTGTATATATTTAAACACACACACATACATACATTAATTGTACAAAGTAATTAATTTCACCTAATCTTATTTTCTATAGAACCTTTGTAATGTTGTGCATGTACTTAGAATAAAATTCATTACGCCGTTCACGAAAAAGTACGAGGTACACTTTGACATTTATCGTGCCGTCAGGCCTTTGTGAAATCATACAGTTGTAATTAAAACAAAGTAGTGAATAAACTAGTTAAATTTATGCCACTTTGTACAGAACAATATACCGTGCTCAGATGTACATTATTTCTTAACGTTCCTGCAGCAGATAGTGAACTAATATATATATATATATATATAATTTCCAAACATTCATTGATGCAAATGCTATAAATTTCATTTATGAACTGTATATTGTGTTCCGCGCATTATGATTTGTGAACTTTAATAGCAGTAGTTTGCATATATATATTTATACGGAAACACATAAAGATGTATGATAAACACATATTTCACGTGTGCATATATTTCAACAGATAATGCAGTCACAGCGTGGAAAATGAACGACCTCTGTCATAAACACTTCCCAGGTCTGATGCAAATATACTCCACATAAAACAGACTATCCAAATTGGAATAAAATATGCTAGGTTATTTCCTATTATTATTATTTACAATGGAAAAGAATCTTAGCCTGCTGTCTGACGAAACAGTGGAATATCTAAACTTATTTTGCTCATCACGTCCTGAACAGGATTCTGTATTACCTACTGAACAAGACATTTATTATTTATCAACCGTCAACTTTCAGGTTCCTTCAGTACTTGGTAAAATCTACTTGTACACGTCTGAAGTTGACGAGTGTTATGATTTAGTCTTTTAGAAAATACTTTATATCTGCATAGCAAAGCATTTAATAAAATCCTACCTGCAGTAGGACTATTCAGTTCAAACGCACTAACTATTTAATGCAAGGAAATTAGATAAATTGATGTGAAGCATCGAGTTTCACTTGACAAGAAATCAGTAGAAAGGAAATTAAAGTCATGGGGAGCAAAGGAAACTGTACAAAAATAGAAAATAATGATCAATATTCAATTAGCAACCATCAAATATTTTACATATTCATTCAACTTGGAAATGAGAAAAAGATTCTACGATTTTCTTCTACTGAAACTAGAAGAAAAATATTACTAAATACAATTTTACAATGTAAACATTTTGATTTATTCCTTATTTATAAAATAAGTATAAATCCATAGAGATTAAGGTATTATGAATGATAATACCTTCCATAAAACAGAGATTCTTTTTCATCAACAGTTGCAAATAAATCTAAAGTACAATTTGCAGGGTTGTTTGGCCTTTTGGCTTTTGTGTGGCGTCCGGTTCGTAACTTGTAGTTAGGATAAATTGTCACTGGACCTAAACAGTGGCCAACAAAGCTGCGAGTCGGCAGAGAAAAGTTGGATATTTTACTGGAAATAGCTGGTAGAAATATCTCAAGCACAGTTCCATTCTATTTTCACTAAAGTAATAATTTTTTAAAGTATATAATCATTTTACTAACAGATTTCTACATATCTGTAAAGCATAATCATAAAACAAGATATTTTTTCCTAGTTACTAGAAATGCAAGTGTACATTCCAATTTTCTTTCCTAAAACACCTTCCATTACCGATTCAGTGTCCATTTGAAACTTCTCACAAAAGGATATTATATCTCAGGTATTCTGTTTAGGTATTTCGGTACAATGTAGTTTATGCCAGTAGCATACCACACACAACAGATACGGACACTGTTTAATTCAGGAAATTTTGGTGTAAATTCTGGAAAGGAAATACCATGGACGAACCCCAGTCTTGTTGGTAATAATTACACCGGCTCGTGGTAATTAGAGCTTCAATTCATGCAGTTAATTGTACTGTCATAAGCTGAAACAATTTAGGCTTGTTGGTTTAAGTACCATAAAGAGAGTATTATATCTCTAGTGGCTTCCACGCGTATATATATATATATGATAATAGCACGTATTAATTTAATTACATTCCATATACGTAACACGGTAAATGTAATCTGTGGATATTTATTTCTTACCGTGCAATGAATTTCATATTTCCATAAGCAAGCATACAATGTTATAAAGTGTTTCTTTTTAAATGAAACAGTTTAGAATAAAAGTTTAAAGAACTGAAGTAGCGCTAACAGTTTTAGCTCGGTTCTGCTGTGATTAGTATTCATGGAACATAGTATTTGGCCAGTGTGTCAGAGATTTAAGCTGCAAGATTCGCTAAAGGTAACGTATATCACTACAGACAGACGTAGGATAGGACAGGTCAGCAGAGGAGGTCAGATTAACCGCACCATTATGTACATGTCATCGTCTCATCATCAACAAGCACTACTACTGCTTCTCCCCCTCCTCCTCTTCCTCCTCCTCCTGCTGCTGCTGGTGCTGGTGTTGATGATGATTATGCTGATATACACCCTCCTCCCTCTTCCCATCACCTCGTTAGTATATTTGCACTCAAGGACAGCTGAGGACGTGCACTCACTGAGATGAAAATTTATTAACGATCGACTGAACACACTCACGCACGCCATCTCTCATATCTCCACTGTATATCTATACAAACATCATATGCCTACCATCCACATATATGGGAGAATACTTACGTTGATGAGAATACACAACCGAATGATATTGGTTTTTGATGTAACGATATTGTCTATGCCAAAACAAAAAATCCTATCCATTCGGTTTCAATCTAGGTTCTTCTAAAGTTTCATTACTTACAAATACCGATAGATTGCAGTTTCTTTCACAGATATTGTATTTATTTTTAGACAAGTTACAATATAATGCGAAATTAAAAAAAGACTCATAATTCAGTTGTTATTCAGATAAATAATAAATCTTTTAAAAAACGACAGAATTCTTAAGTAAATAAATGAACCATTTCTTTGACAGGTTTCCCAAAAACTTTATTCTTCAGAAACTATTTTAGAATATCTTTGTTGTACAGAAAGGAAAATATGTTTCAAAGAGATCACATATAAAGTAATAGAATTCGCAGTTCATTTTGAAAGCAGCTCATTTGGATACACGAAGTATTTCAAATATATTTGTCAATTTCAGATACATATATTTGTTTCTATAATATAACATATACATTCTGTATTACAGGATACAAAATAGACAAGCATTTATCAAATAAAAGATGAATTTCTTTTCAATAACATCTGTCTGTCTCAACAAATAACAACGTTTATAAGAACTGGTTATTTATTTACATTTCAAACAGAATTCAAGACACGTATAACATATTGACAGCTTACATTATTAAGCAAAACATATCTTAGTGTGTGGTGCGCAACCGATGACATTTGAAAGGAAATAACAGCAGTTTTGTTTCCGGAACACAGGTGGCAAGTTAGGTAGGTAGATGTCGCTAGTATCGTTGTCGTTGTGGCGTGAAACTAGTGTCGAATGAGTCAGACATATAAAGATGGTGCAACCGATAGTAGATAAAAGGTTTCTGGTATAAAAGTCACACAACACACACACACATTGGCATAATTTACAGCCTCGACATTCCTCAAGTCCCCGCTGGCTACTTTTCTATTACTTATACGACCGAATAATTCATTTTCTAGATTATTGCACACACACAGCTCGGCCATTTCGGTTTTATAGCATATATACGTACACTGTATTGGCACAGACAGTTTTTTTCTATATACTACACTTATATAAAACACATCAGCTAAACATAACCATGAATATGTGAACATATGTATAAAAACATTCAAGTTTAATATTAAATTTTGCGCTACGCATATTGAAAAACAAATTGTCGTTCTTGCAAAAAGAACATAGTCACATTATTGTGTAGACAAAAGCACTGAAAATGAAACATTCCAAACATAACCTTTTTAGTCGAAACTTTTTGTTTTGAAATTAATTTTTTAGTAAGATTAATTAATTTTTGGACATGAAGGTTTAAATTTAGATATGCTAACTAAATATTTCCAAGTAATTTTCTGCACTAAATGAAATACAGTTATGCATATAATATTAATTCAACTTAGAAACAATATTTATCCAGTATTCGTTTCATCAAAGGAATTACATATTACGTTCAATTTACTTTAACTTAAATAATTTATTTAATAAGACAAATTTCTTTCCCGTAATTGTAGTTCAATATTTGTACAGCTAATAATATCTGTATCATTTTTTCTTCTTCTTCACTCAAGCAAAATAATAAGATTTCATATCTGTTTGCGTTAAGAATTATCCGTATTTCAGGAAAATGTCTGCAAATACAGATAAAAATATATAAATACACTGAGATATAATTATGTTTTTAGCAAGCGTCTACCTAAATATTATATTATTACAGTACATATTTCATTGGTTTGACTACAGTATATTTACGCATGAAGATTAAATATGTCATGTAAACAACGACCATTCAACACCTACGCAGTGTAAACGGGCCTTACAATTTACGCTTGTCATGTTGAGAGGATGATGTATATTGTGCCCAAAACTAGCGTCAATATTCTCAGAAAATAATATGCATTAAGCAAGAATAATATTAAACATACTAGCATGTGTAAAATAACGTCATTTTTAATAGCAAATAAAACATTTTATATCCAGGAAAACACTAATAAAAACTGGGAAGTGAAATATTGAGTAATTTCCGGCCTCACTGATTGATGTTTTGATACGTGTGGGCTTTTCTTGGCCAAAAATAGCACAGCCACTCCTGTATAAATACACGGAAATGCCTCCCTAACTGGAATACGATTTTACAAGTTAATCAAACATCATATTAAAGGGAGAAAAATTACATCATCCGTACAGAAATATCCAAAACTTTCTCGTTGTCAGTTTAAACCAAACTGTCGCAATGTCAAATTTTCATTCCAACATAAAGCAGATTTTATGTCCTTCGGGTAATCATTTGTGTCCTTTTCGGAAGACAAAATATTCCTTACGACTGATAAACTATTAATATATTCAGCAGCCATCGATATTTGGTTGAATATTTTTTTCCCTGAGTTCTCTCAAAACGAAATGTTTTTATCGCGATAATTTCTCAAGAGGAAATATGTTTTAATACTGTTACAAAACCAGAAAACGATGTATCAAAATGCAGGATTGAAAAACAGATTAGTAATATATGGTTTTTCAATGATGTTACAGTTCACTAAATCATCTTTTCTCAAATTTCCTCGCTGTTCATTTGAACAGAAAGATTTATTTCACTGTAAATGAACGTGACAGAACGGCATAATCCCAGATTGAAAGCGTATTTCTATCAGATATCATGTTACATCACATGATGCAGACCGAAGAGCTCAAAAATAATCAAATACAATCAATAACTGTCATTCAAACAGTCCTGCGACCGTGATGACAACTCAAATTTTAATTCGTCATTTGATCTATATGATGGTGTTTATTTATCCTTATTTTATTGATCTATGGCATTTATTTATGCTAAGACATTTCATAGCCTACTATACACAAAAATATAATTTTACCTTTTTGCAATTAAAATAGGTAAAAGAGTAGAATGAGGCAATGAAAAAATGAATGGTATTAATTTATATAATTCTCTATTGGTTTTAAATCCTACATATCTAGAGCTTACTTGAAGACGGCCATCTCACAAATTTCATAAAGCTTAAAGCTCAATTTTCACCCAATCGGAACAAATACAGTAACCGCTCACAAAAGTTTACGATTTGTGGTACTTCACGCCTTTACGGTATCTCGTAAAACCGTAACCAGCACACATACGGTTATATGTATCATTGAAGATGATGAATAGAATAAACCATGAAACGAATATGATATTATCTACAAAGATTAACTGTTAGCAGACGATAAATTAGGGCTTGCAAGATAGAAACAGTTTCAATCATCCTTATTTATCTGCTAAAGTAATGTTAAACCATATGAATGCACAGAAAACTATTATTATTTTCTACGTAACACTATTTACAATATAAAATAGAACCAATTACACTTGACAGCAAAGTTATAAGACTATAAAATAATCACTAAAATGTAATGTTGAGATTTACAGCACATCCTTTTATATTTTTGACCGTACAGGAACACACATGTATATATATATGTGTGTGTGTGTAATATGAAAAGAAAATTGTCAATTTTGGTAATGCGCGTTCCGCCTATATTTTTTACCATATAAAACGAAGGGTACGCAGAAATGTTTGTTTTTTATCCACGAATAAAGAAAAATAGCACGTTTTTATACTCGTATTGTATAAAATAAAATGATTAATACTTTCTTTTGTTTTTATACGACCTACAAGAAGGCAAAGAATCATATTATATTTGACATAAAGACTAATGAAAAAGAATTTTCATTATATCTTATATGTATATTTGATAAATTAAATCTAAAAGTGGAATATTCAAAAATGTACGTCATTAAAATTGTTGATTTATAAATATATGAGTATTTCATTAATAT
>JAGJTL010005648.1:336498-347027 GCA_022063505.1 Calosoma granatense
ATAGCTATATATATATATATAAAGAGAGAGAGAGAGAGAGAGAGAGCTATATATATTCGGTGCTGCATGTATTTAACTCCCTACGGAATAGGAATATAAAGATAAAAATGAAGCCTCTCCCCGCATTCTCATAAATTTTATGTTAGCTTATAGCAGAGATATCTGTTCAAATTCCGCTGTCGCTAGACAGAGTAGATCGATTATTTTTACTTACATTGACTGCAGCTTACGGGCAAATGTATTTAAGCATCCTCTTTACCACTTCTCTTATGTTATCATCTTCGCTAAACCTGCATACGCTTTCCTATCTTTACTGTTCATATTCCTTCTTATCCATCTGCAGCATGTCCCCTTGTAAACTCCATTATTTCTCTGTTCTCTCTTTCCTTCTCTGAGCTTGTTCTATTTTTTCTATCCTCTTTCTTCTATCCTTATCTCCCTCTTAATTTTGTCTATCTCTATTCTTTCTTATTTGATCTCTGCACTTCTCTTTTTCATTTCCCCGTCATTTGTCTAAGCATATCGTGTATAAACTTCCTTGGGCATTAATCTCTTTTAATTCGAAATTCTTCTGCAAGGTCAAGCATTCAATTCTGAAGATTTTCAGTAATTATCCACCTGTATATGTATATTAGTAGTATTAACTTCAAACTGAACTACTGAAGCTACTTTGAAATTCATGATTTCAACTTTTGTTCAACATACTTTCAGTTATTTGATTTTCTTTAGAAGTTTTTATTTCATTTTTTATTCTGCCCAGTGGTAAACACACACACACAGATGGAATTGTTATATATGTGTGCATTTGGGAATAGCGTTAGGAAATGATTCGAATTTAAACTTTCATACAAGGTAAAACTGTGTTAGGAATACAATAACATTGTACCGCTGCTATCTTCAGCTCGAATATGCTTTGTTCTTGACTGTCACAAGCGCATGCGTGTGAAATATTGCGAACTTGAGCCGTATAACCGTTTCGTTTTATTGTTTTTCTCTGTGTCAGATTCTAAACATTCCATTTGTCTTTTAGCTTTCGTGAAATTCTTCACCATATACTTTGGTGGTACAATTTACAATAAGAAAAACTGCTATATTTATTCTGTGTTTTCCATTAGATAAATCACATGTCAATACTTTTATTTTACAATACAGATATATTTATAGTTCGTCTTTAATATACATAGATATCTGAATTCATCATATATTTACATTAAATTTGATAGAAGTTAAATAGCGTATATATTCCTGCTACTTGCTTTTGTAGTGTGTAATCTCAAGATTTATTGTTCTCTTTTTCTTCTTTTTCTTTCTTCTGAACTTGACGGTCTATTGTAGTTCACTGAAGTACCATCGTGCTGATAAATTGTATCTTTACAGATCATACTAACATTTTCAGCATAATATCTTTTTGATATAATATTATTCCATTACAAACAATTATTGTGATTGTTGTAACTATGAAATAAATTATAATATATCATTTTAAAAAAGTATAGAATCATTGCAGTATGATTTACAATGCTAATGTATCCTTGTACTTGGGCATTGTTAAAAAACAAACTAGTTATTTTACCTAGAAATGAAAGTAGGCAACCAAACATACAGATATGCATAGCATATATCCGTATATGTGCACATTGAGAGCCACTGGTGTAATAGAATACATTTATGCATAAATACAAAAACTTGCAGCAGATTTAGAAATTACATTTTATTTTCTCGTGTCTCAGATTCTTACAAATCTAATTAATTAGACATTGTATTTTGAAACTTGGCTCCAGTTACTTTATAAATTATTCCTTAAAACTTCATATTCAGATATGACATTATCGCATAACGTACTGAAATATTAATGAGTAAAGTTACATCTGTAATCTGTTTACTCTCAGACAAACATACTATGACCTGCAGGCAGGTCTGCAGCAGATGTAATATTTTATATTCCTTTATTATGCAAGCATGATAATGTTCCGAGTGCTGAATGTGTTTGTTTAGTTTTCGTACAACAAAAGTTTGAAAATATTTTGTCGTGAACCACTTCAGTCGATAACTTTCATGTGTATTTTACGGAAGTCGTTTCAGTTCACTGTGAAAAGCTTCAGCACCCTCTGTACATAGCTTCAGTAAACGTTTACACAGAATTCTGGTCTTTAAAGCTGTACACATGTATGTAAACATGATATTCCTACATCAACTTGACACAGCAGCTCACCAACACATATCACATGCCAGTTTTTAATATACGAACAATATTGCAGGCACTTTAATCATTTTTATTACAGAACATTGTAAATATCGCGCTAAAAATACTGCAGAGAATTGACTACATATAGAAAATACGTGGAATGTTTTGTCAGAATTTTTATATCACAAATTATGTACATAAATTTGCAATATGTAAAATATACTGTCTTGCAGAACACCCACATAAGTGCATACATACGAAAATATGCAATAATATACACAATGTCATTCAAGATTATAAAATATACCCAGATAATATAAATACTTTTCAATCATTCATTTACTTTTAATACATTATGTATATTTGTCTTCTAAAATTTACTGAATTTCATGAAACTTCAACCTGTCTCTTCCAACTGAACTGACAGACATTCATAAATATCTCGTGAATTTATCAATGAATTAAGTATTTTCCGAATGGAAATCTCTCTAATGGAGCATATTTTATAATTCACGAATGGCAAAGTTATATTTATATTCTATCAGCTACCTCGAAAGATGTACTACACTTAAAAAACCCAATTCCTTTGAAAGTATTTTTAATATTCCGAGTTAAATCTTGTATAAACTGTCGCAAATAAAAGCTGTGGAAATTTTATTTCATTGTAAATTTACCAGTTCACTGCTCAAGTCTCATTATTTTTATATTTTGTATTAAGAAAAAATATTACCGATATGCATATACTGAGATATTCTTCAAGAGATTAAAGAAAAATAAACGAAGAATTGTTATATTAATGTTTGCTCAAGTAATATTTACAAATTGGCGAGCAGAAAGCTTTTTAATATAAAAGAATTTAACATGCATATATTAGATAATGGAGTAGCGAAGACTGGGTTGAATAATGCAAATATAAAATCACTTTAATCGTTAAATTTTAATATGCAAAATGCCACAGCAGTCGTCTTACTGCATACGAGCATCGCTAGTTTAATATATTATTGGTCGTATAAATCATTATAATGTGAAACTTTGCAATGTGTATAGAAAGTTTAATTAATAGTTAATTAATGTACGCAACTTTAGTATATTAGTTTGAATTTCTACACAAACTTCTTATTTTAATCTTATATTACATTAGAAGTAAAACAACTAATATTATCTTTTGTTTAAGTACCGACTGAGTACGTAGTAAATATGTTGATATATGACTCCGAGTGCAATATGTGAAAGAAGAAGTGCCATATATCACGTTGGTGTCTAGTTCCTTGCTATTTCCGGTGACTTGAGTTTCGCCTTACATATTGATTCACTGGAACGTGGTTTGTGACCAGTTAAGCGGACACTTCCGGTATTTATTATCACATGTCCTTTTCACACAAACGTCAACGAACACATACATAACCTATCTATTTCTGTGTGCATTAGTACTGCATCATTCAACATACAGACGTATATATATATCGAAATTTATCGCACAGTTGAATTGCCATAAAAACTGTACAATACGAAACTATATATGTGTGTGTGTGTGTGTGTGTCCTGCGAACAAGTAATATTGTGTACTAGTTGGAAGTAAAAAGATATGTTCACAAGTAAACAGTATATAAGGTGTTTAGCCTGAAATTTGCTAAACGAAACAATGTCAATATATTATTTCACAGCAATATATAATTTGTATAAATAATAACACAAGCATATCAATGTTTGTAAATGTTTATTTTTAAAACTGTAATCAATTATTTTCAGCCAAGGTATCCTAAACAGATGAGCATCTAAAATACAATGTTATGTATTGGTTGAATTTAATGTTGCTTAAAAATCTGACATGTTTAACAATATTTTATACAACTCAGTATACGTTCCTGTAACAATATACTACAAATATAATAATCATCATAATACTACTAACATTCTTCTTCATCTTCTTCCCCTTCATTATCTACTATTCTCCTACTCATTCTTCAAAGAAACTATGTGCAAAAATAAGATTTGGAAATTCTTGCACTAGTTGCTGTTTTGTATACATATTTACAAAATTAAATATAAAACATGGAATGCGTAAAGTGATAAATAGGAAATATTTCACTAATACAACAGATTGTGAATCTTCAAATCGACGCTAACAATAATTTATAAATACAACTAATTATTCATTGCGTATTTACGACAAAAATCTATTATTGTTTAATGTCATTTTATTTAGATGCACCGTTCTGAAAATTCTATTAAATATAGAGAATTGCCTAATTCGAAAGAAAACACCATTCAATTAGCTTTTAAATGGTCGAGCGAGCGCTTTGTTTTTTATAAAAAAAAACTGGTTATCACTTAACCTATAAAATACTCTGCATAAATAATAATCATTGTAAAATGAGGAGACTATCTAAAATATTTAAAACTTAACAAAAGGAAAAAAATGGAATGTAAAATTATTTAGTGAGAAATTTTCCTCTAAAGGCTGGTTTGCACCACTACTTACTGCATAATAATGTGTGCATTTCAAAATGGCACCTTTTCTTCTTCTTCTTCTTATAATACCCTTGAAACCATCGATTCATTTCTACTTACTCAAGCTGTGTTAGTGTTATATGTGTGGTCCAGTTTGTATAATACATTAAATTATATTTGTTTAAGTACGGAGAAATAATAATCACTGCTTAATTCATTATAAACCACGTAAAAAGTATCTAATTTAATTAATTTAAAGCTTACGGATATCAAATTAAACTGTAACTAGCAAACGTACATTTGACAGATTAGTTCTTACAATAGTTTGCATGCAAGTGACATAATTTTATTTCGTACAGCGCACCTCATATGCTGCCATCTAGGTGAGGTTGTGTGAAACTACAGTGAACTTATCTGTCAGTTGTGGAGTTGCTGTTACTGTCGCTATACATAATATATTGATAATAATACTTGGCTACATGTTTTCTAATCTGTCGTTCAGTATATAAATAAATAAGCGGCTTATTTATGATTGCGCGCCGAGAGTGTATGTGTTATATAGAATAACGAAAAGGAATACGTTTCCATCTAACAGTGAAGTACATGTGTATATAAATGGTTTAGTTTAAACTTTCTTAAGCATTGGTAAGTTAAGAACTTCTGGTATTTCGATGTCTTCGAGACAAATCGTTGACGGGTTGAACGGGAATCGAACTGGGAAGTTGAATTTTATATCCATGAGCAATGGCTGAAATGTAAGTATTACAATATAGTTTTAGTTTGTAACACTGTACTTGTACCACTCTGTATTAAATATTTATCTATGTTATTTAGCAATCGTCTCAGTTTATAATTCACTTGCTTTCATTGTCTTGACACATGTAATGTTAGGTTAGAGTAATACACATGTGTACATGTAATTTTAGGTTGTAAACATACCTTTTGCTCCCCGGCTTCTTGTCGTTCTGCTAGTTTAGCTTGAACTTTACGTATAAACGTTGTTGGCACGCGCGGTTCATATTCATCAGCTGGTGTGTACAGGGTTAGAATCTTACATATCTGCTGCGCACTCAAACTTGCGCACATCTCACACACACTGTCCACATCTTCATCGGTTTTCCTAGCTTGTAATAAATGAGCTGCTTCGATAATAGGTTTCAGTGTATCCAGTATAGGTTGTTCCTAAACACAACAAGACATTCACTGATATTAACACTGACTGCCGTGTGTATACAATTCATGGTGGGTCTTCCGCGGAAAATTAGCAGTTAAAATTTCTATTTTATTCTTGCAAATCTAATCAAATTACTTACATCCAATCTACGTTCTCTTGTCCACATTTCCAGGTGGGATATATTATACCGGATTTGTGTTCCTTTCGACCAATGACAGAGATCTTTGCGCAGAAGTAAATTATTCAGGCTGCTTGCGCAGATAAAGAAGTACAGTTGTTTCACAACTTGTGCTATAACTTCCGGATCAACACCATAGAACCCGAGTATCTGAAATATAACAATATACAACAGTACAGTACTGATAGATAATATTACAAACACAATATTATACAACATTAAAGTACTACTAAATAATATTTTGTTGGTTTAATTCGTGGTATATTTTTTTTATTTGATAAAATACAGCAGGTGCTATGTGCAAAGGTACCTTGTAAGAATTAGTCAACTCCTGCAGCAGAGCATGCGGAGCTTTCTGCACGGATACAGGACTCTCAAGGTCACGGCATACACTGCTAGCACGCCCCCGCATCCCCGCAGGTTTATTCCCACCAATACCAGCAATAGCTTCATGTTCCAATATAGCCGGTATAATAAGCGGTTGTAATTTGTCTTCTAGAATTCGTATGATACCTACAGACAAACAAAACATTTTAAATAGAGCATAAATTCTGTAGAAAGCAATATCTAAAAAAAAAGGAAACTATTGGGAATTCGACCACTTGATCGAAAATGATGAATTCTCACATGAGAACAAATTCCCATTAGTAAACGAAAATGCGAATAATATATTTCTATGGCATGTATATTTGAATATACATAAAAGAGAGTGTATTTAGATATTTAAAATATACATAAAACAGTGTATTTAGATATTTAGAACATATATAAAACAATTTATTTACCTTGGTATATCCATACAGCTATATCGGATAAAACTGTTCTGTATTCCGATAAATCGAAATTCCGGAGACATTGTTCATTTTGTCGTTGGGTATTCGAACCTTGAAACGCCTTATCGCCACTATACTGTTTCAAATTATGCAAAATCCTTAACGTATTCGCCAGCCACAGAACTGTTGTTTCAAAATCCTCATGTCGCTTTTTAATAACTTTTTTAATAGCATTTATGAATGCCGTTAGCAGGGATCTAACTTTATTTTCATCGTTTATAAAATCAGTATGTCTGATGCACATGAACAGAATATATGCAGGTAATCCGGGAAGGAGAGTAACAGCTGTCCTTGGTTTCAAATCTGCAAAAAAACCACAAATATTTTTACTTCTGCTAAAAAATATACTTGTCAGTATTTTTGTGCGCACTGATATACCTGTAATTAAATTACGAATAATAACATTTTCATCTCCTTTCTGATACTCAAACATTCCCAGATATCCGCCATCTTTCTTCCGTACAATGGGTAGGAAATTTTGTTGTTCATTCGTCACTTGTGGCTCGGTTTTGGCAGCTTCCGTTTCAAAGTTACTCTCCAAGAGGCCGGCATCTTTCAATTTCTTCGCCAGATATTTGGTGTGTTTCTTATATTTGCGACAATTCTCTGCCATCGTATCAATCTTCTCCTGTAAGTCTAGATTCTCCGATGTTAACCTTGTAATCTCATGCTGCATGTATGCCTCCGTCTGTGAAGCAGGTGATTTTGTCAAATTCACCGACAACAATTTCTGTTGTCGTTCATTATCCTCACGGAGTTTCTCAATCTCCAGTTTGTATTCCTTCTCGTACGTTTTGAATCTGTTCTTTTCATCCTGCAATTCCAATTCCAATTGTTTATTGATTTTCTTTTGTGTTTCATACGCCAGTACTAGTTCACCATCTTCATTTAACATATCCACATCTCGTCCGTAGTTGGCTGTGGCCAGGGTTTTCAAATTGGCCGTTTGTGTTGCTAGTACACCTCTTAGTTGTACAATTTCTTCCCTACGTCTGTCCAATTCTTCTTGCATTACACCAAATTGTTCAATCAACTGTTTACCTTCTGTTCCGTCGCCGATGCTCTTGCGCAGCTCTTTCAGTTGTGTTTTTAGACTGGAATTTTCCACTTCCAACTCGGATATACGGTACGTGTCCTGCGCACGAGTCTCTGTTTGCTCATTGGTCGGCGATGTGTCGATCTCGTCCAATCGCTGTCGGAGGCGGTTCCTTTCCCGTTCCACTTCGGCTAATTTGTGCTGTAACTTGAGTACAAGTCCTACATCGACGTTTACTTCGGCTGTTTGCGCTGAGCTGACTTGACTATCGTTGCTGCTTGATTCACCCGCGCGCCAGTCTATTGTTTCTAAGCGTCCGTGAGTGCTCGATACATTACTGGCTGTTGAACGAACGGAACCGTATCCATAGTCCTATAATATGGCAAATAACATGCATTGCAAAGAACATACAGTCTCAAATATAGGGTAGAGAAGTGCATAATAATAATATCTTACCTCTGGTAACTCTGTCGTGGACATAATACTCTCATCCACCATTGATATGCTGCTAACATCACTCAAATTCCGCATATGTCCGGGACTAAACCTGTTCTGCTTATTCAGCTGCTTCTCCAGACTCTCACAATGCTGTTCCAGACAATGGTATTCCTGTAACAACTTCTGATACGCATTCCTATCCTGATCCTGCTCGTTAATCAACAACAGTTTCTCCTGTTCCAATCGTGTTTTCAGATTCTCCTCCGCACCGGCTTGATTCATTTTAACAATTTCATTCATATTATCCAGTTCTTGTCGTAGTTTACCAGTCTCTTCTGCCCAGTACCTGCGTTCATTCTCTGATTCTTGTTTATACTTTTGTTGTTCTTCGACTAGTTGCATCTTTTCATCCCTTTCTACTTTCAGCGATTCTTCTAGGCTGGCTATTTGTTTGTTCTTGTCCACTAGTAGTATGTTTAGTTTCTTTATCTCAATTTCCAGAGCTTTGAAACTTTCCACTTTCAATCTGCAAACATAAATAATTTAGTAAAGCAAGAATGGTAAAAGATTATTTATATTTTAACATCATACTTTAATTCCATAACTTCATGTTGTGTGTTCTTCATCAGATTACTCTCCTTGTTGAGTTCTTGGATCTTTTGTTGAAGACTGATGATTTTATTTTCTAAGCCTTTGTTTAGTTTCTTAACATGCTCGATGGATCTTGCTTCTACTCGGAGTTTCTTAAATTGTCTTCGTGCCAGGAATCTGCGGATTGCTGACTGGCAAATAATAACTTTCCTTCTTCCTTCTTGGTAACGTCTCCTTGCCAACCAACCGCGAACGTGTTTTTGTATGATAATTGCCTAGAATCAAATATATTTTAATAATTTATTCATAAATCTCTGATCATGTCATAGTTTCATAATCATATTCTCAAATATTTGTTCTTCCAATGTTTTTACCTTGGCATTGTATCGAAGTTCCATGAATCTCTTTCTAGCTAAATATCCTCTCGCATGTACTTGAATGCCTAATATACAAACACGTATACGCTTGTACTGTACTCTTTTAAGCCAACCTCGCACATGTTTCTGCAGTGTAACAGCTGCTCTATTCCGACGTATATCCAATGCAAGCCTGCGAAGTTCATATTATATAGATTTGTACATTTATTCTGCATAATTACTGGTACCCCAGTAATGGGAATGGCGTTATGTATGTATGTATAATAATTGGCTGTCTATATTGCCTTACCTTCTCGCTAAAAGTCCTCTACCATATCGTTGAATATTCAACACAGATTTCTTCAGTTTCAAATACTTCTTCCTGCATATAAACGCTCTGATTTGACTCTGCGCCACAATACAACATCGTCGCAGTTTATCCGCCCGGAGTTTTTCCAAATAAGCCACCTGACCCGCACGGAAAAAGATCTTCGTCTTACCAAACTGATACTGATCCACTGATTTGATATTCTTTTGCAGGATATTCTGACACGTCGCTTGCATATTATTGCGATTGATATCGGCGAATTTACACAACACTCTGTATCGCTGGAAGAAATCACCGTACGTCCAGCGGCTTGGAAAACCAGCGGCGGAGATTCGAATAGTTTCCAAGACACCACAAGCTCTCAGTTGCTGTACAGCTCGCACTGGGTTGTACTCGAACGGTTGTTTGGAATCATTCGGTTTAATACAGCGGACATAATGCGGTGTTGTAGCATTCAACGTGGTCATTAACATGTTCAACGAATCTCTAAACTGTGATCCAACACTCTTTTTATGAGTTTTATGCGATACTTGCATCGGTTTAGCAGCAACAACTTTTAATTTCGTTTTCGGTACAGATAGTTTTTCAGTTTCTTCACTGAACAATTTTTTTACCAGTTTGTTTTGACTGTTCCGTAATACTTGTATCTGTTCTTCAATAACGGTGTCACGATTTTTCTCTAAGAAACCACTGGATTCATACTGCACATTATCAGCAAAATGGTGTATCAAGAACGCTGTTGTACCGAACCGTGCTTTGGCGAAATGTTTGTATTTTGTGCATTTTGAGTATAGTTTTTCGGTCCAAGAATTGTCTGTACCTTTAGGCATCTAGACAAAACGGGCATGCTTACAATTTATGTTGAAATATATAATTGTTTCTTCATTTACATTGTGATTGTGTTTGCAAATATCTAGCATGAAGAGGACACAATGTGTCGAAACATGTAGCTATTTAAA